>CM028131.1:1292730000-1292957500 GCA_016271365.2 Neoceratodus forsteri | reverse complement strand
ATGTCCTGGACACGTCAGTCTATTTTAGCCACAGTGTGTGATACCGCAACCCTAAAGGTGACGTTCATAAGGATGATGAAGCTCCTTGATGTGATGCGCTGTGCTACCCTGGCCAGGGATCGATGAGGTGTCGTCTTCCTGATGTCCTGTGATGAATCTGTTGCACCCTTGGTCCCCTTCGGTCCTGGTTCCACTTGGCTGTACCTCTGGTCCTCTTCAGTCCTCTGTCGACAGGTGAACCCTCCCTACAATTTTAAACTATAAAATAAACTCTCTGCAGGTGTCTTGACAGTTAACTAAAAAAAATAAATGGAACTTCCTCTCACTTCTACTTTGATTGGACTGTCAGGGTCCAACAGCTCTGTAAATCACTTAATCTGACTAACTTTTCCTAACTAAATACTTATTTCTACCTTGGCAGAGATAGCCCCCTGTCTATCCTGTCACTTTAAACTTTTACTATTTTTTTCTTCTTTTTCTCTTCAGAGGAGTGGCCTGTGGCAGAGCCCTCCCACAGCACTCCTGTCAGCTTCTTGAAGAGGAGAGAAAGACCCTCGAGCTACTCTTCCTCAGCCCTTTAGCCCACCCTACTTGGCACCTGATTGGTGCTTTTAGCTGCCAAGGCCTCTGGCAGCCAATCAGGAGAGAGCTCGAGCTCCCGTAGAGGCAGGAGTGTCTCGAGTGCTCCTCCCAACTGCTGTCCTTTTCCCACTTTGAAGCCCCTTGTTACCTCCTTTCTCAGGTGACACTGTCCAGATATGGTGTGGATAGATAGTGTTGGCGATTCCCCAGCTACCCCACCTTACACTTTTTTAATTTAAATAATCGTTTTCCCATCGGAAGCTGCTGAAATGCAGGCCCCCCTTTACTTTATTTCATAAACTATCTGATCCTGCATTTTATGCTGATGTCAGGATGTCCTAGCAACATCCGTGTCAGCCAGCATGCTCCCATAAACATACCTGCCTGATGCTACCTGGAGGACTGCTTGCTTCTGCCCCCAGACAGCCACCTATTTTTTATATATATTTATTGTTTATTTAGCCCCTCTGGGCTTTGCTGCTGCCCTATTTGTGTGCTGTGGGCTCCTTCCTAGCTCAAGTGTGCCCCCGTTTGCTTCCCACTGTCTCTTTCTTGTTTGTCCCCCCCTCCAGTTTACATTTCAGCCTCCCCGGGGCTCCAACACAGCCACTGTGTGGCTCTTCAATTATTTTCTCCCCTCGGGGAGCACTTCCCTTCCTTTGCCTGCACCCTGCAGGCACTTAAATAATATTTAAAACACTGGCCCCTCCGGCCATTCATCTAGCCGCGGTGCGGCTCTTAACCTCTGTAGCATTTGCCGCTTCTGCTGCTGCTCTCCTCGCCGCTTTCAACAACCCCCTAGGCTTTGCAATATTCCACGGTGCAGCGTTACTTCTGGTGGCTCCTGCCGCCCTCTCCAGGAACCCCCCCCCGACTCCCACTAATGCTGCAGAGTGGCTTCTACCTAATACAGCTTCACTGCTGCTCTCCTGTGCTCCCGGCTGCCTTCTTAAGCCTTGTAGGGCAGAAGTAATTAAAAATACTGCCGTTCGGGTGGCAATCGGGAAGGTGGAAGGGAGGCGCTTTACTTCTACATGCCTCCTCCACCTCCTGCTGACTTCATCTTCTGCCCCACCTCCCACCCGTGCAGAGCAGGCCGCAGCCTGAGCTCCATGCAGGTTGAGAGTTTTACAGTGCCCGTAGGTACTCTCTGTAGTGCGGTCGTGCTTTCGGCTGGCTGCCCAGCAGCCTACACTTGCTTTCCTGCTGCCTGCCACCCACAGTGCCCACAGCATCAAAAGGGCTCAAGGAAGCCCCCAACAAACCCCCAACAAACCCCAAGGAGGGTTTAAAATTTATTCAAAAACAAATGCTGGCATCCTGCACCTGCGTGGTAGCCCACTAGACTACCAGGGCTATCTATTACAACAGGGCCCCCCCAGGGCATTTCCAAGCTCCACAAGACCACCAATGGAACCTTTATTTCTCCACAAGGGCTACTAGCCCCCCACTAGCCCACTTGGGCTACTAACTAAAATATTGGCTACTCGGCCACCACTAGGGGCAAAAAGGGGTTTTGCTGAGCCCCCCTTCCCCAAACCTCACTCTCTTTCCTCTATTTCTGCTTTTACTGTTTCCTTTACCTTTCTAACCTCTTTTCTCTTTTATTCCACACGTCTGACAGGACAAGATCTCCCACCTATCAGAGAAGTACCACTTTTTATTTCTATCCTGTCCCTTCTGCCCTGCTGGACCCCCTAAAGAGCTGCGGATCCTTTGTGACCTCTTTCCTATCTTTTATTTTACAAGTACCTTGGTGTCACCCCTGCAGACTCCTACCCTAGCACCCTGTGGCAGGTAAGTCCCTCTATTTTACTTATTATTTTGGTGGTTTGACTGTAACAGGTGGCAGTGCCTGTTACACGTTTTCAACTGATGTGTCACTACTTGTCCCGGGGATAAAATAACAATCCTCTCATTCCCGACTTCCCGATTCTCCCAAAATGAATCCAGATTATAATGGTGATCCTTGCTCTCCAAATGTTAAACCAGGATTCCACTGGGACCATTTTAAATGGGTGGAACTTGGAGATGGCCCAACCATATACAAAGGAACAATGGTGAAATTATGCCCCATGCGACACTCTAACTTACTCTCTCCACCTTGTTGGAGGGAGTCTGCATGGGAAACGCAGATACCATTTTAAAATGCTACTGCTACAGGTAAAGTAGGTGGTGAAGAGGATGAGTCACTGCAGGAGGGGATGTGAATGCCGTAGTGCAGAACAGAAACACATTTTCTGGGGATTCCTGCTGATTCATCGCTTCTAGGGACAGATCAGAGAGCAGGAATATTTGGTATTCATAGACGCTAACTTGTTAAAACCTCTGCTGTTCTTCTTTCTATACCTCCGAGACAAACAGCCCTGGCATGCTGAGACTGTTTAATATTCTCATTCTAGCTATTCAAAAGGTGATTATCAAACCATGGCTAAATACCATGATCCCCATAATGATACAATGGCAACTCCACAGTTAATTACATTTATAAGCTTGAAAATTTTACCTATGAAATGCCACATAAAGTAACAGTGTACTGCCCCAGAGTATCGTGGCACCACAGAAATATTAAATAAAGAAGTGCCCCGTAGGGTCCCCAGTGGTGGGCAGACAAGAGGGCAGTGTGTTGGGGCCCCTGTCAGTGTTCTTCCCCCCATCGCAGAGCAGTTGCAGTATGAATAAAACTTTTAAAAAAAAAGAACATTTTCCTGTGCTGTCCCTGGCTGCCTGCTCCATTCTATAAATACTATATACTAAGAAAGATACATAGAAGGCTGAAGCCCATAATTATGTATCTCCAGCACTTGCTGGTACATCATCCCTTGTTCAACAGATGTTGATTGCGTTTGTGTTTAAAATCGGTATGACTATATGATTGCACTATAGTGTTTGGCAGTGAGTTCCATATTGGGATTATTTTTTGTGTATAGAAATAATGCCTCTTGTTATTTCTTGGATAAGTAAGCGATAATTGATGGTTATGACTTCTAAGGTCACGTTCCTGTATATTGAGGGGCATTCCAACTTGAGCCTCTAATTGACTATCAGTTGATAATGTATACATTAAGAAAAGGTATCCTCTAGTTCTTCTCTGCTCTAATGTGTACAGATTTAATTCGTCAAGTCTTGTATGGTAGCCCTTATTAAACATATTCATTACCATCTTAGTAGCCCTCCTCTGGACACCCTCCAATCTATTTATGTCACTTTTATGATAGGGGTTCCACAACTGAGAACAATAATCTAGGTGTGGCCTCACATATGCCCTATACAAGAGCAGTATACAGCCTCTGTCCCTTGAAATAAAGCTCCTTTTTATTAAACCCAGTGCTCTATTTGCCTTATTTATAATGAAATTGCAATGATTGTGAAAAACTAAGTCACTAGTAATTATTACGCCTAAATCGTTATGCTGTTTAACTGATGTGAGAATTTGATTATTTAGCGTAAACTGATAGTGATTATTAGTTGTACCAAGATGCATAATAACACATTTATTGATATTAAAGGACATGTGATTTTTTTCCCCCCCTCTTCTAATATTAGAAGGTCATTACTAAGTATGCATCTCTCCTCCTCATTTTTTACCTGTGCTGCTAATTTTGTGTCATCGGCAAATTTAATAATGAAGCTATTTATATTTCCTCTTAAATCTGAAATAAAACTTGAGAACAATATTAGTCCCAATACCGATCCCTGAGGCACTCCACTGCTCACAGAACAGAGATCAGATGAATGTCCTTTAATAGAGACCCTCTGTGTGCGATTTTGTAGCCACTCTTCCACCCAATTAATTATTAGAGGGTTTATTCTTTTTTTTTTCTCATTTTATGGACCAATATGTCATGGGGGACTTTATCAAAAGCTTTGCAAAAATCTAAATAAACTACATCCACTGGGTTATTGTTTTCCAACATTCTACTAATGTGCTAGTAAAAAACTAGATTACCAGTCAAACAGGGCCTATTTTTTTTGAATCCATGTTGATTATGGTCAGTTAAGCCCTTTTTTTCTAAATCTATTTCTAAGCTTTCTTTTAGCAGTGATTCAAAGACCTTCCCCAGAACACTGGTTAGGCTAATAGGTCTATAGTTAGCTATGTCCTCATGTTTACCCTTTTTATATATGGGTGTTATTAGTGCCTCTTTCCAGTCTTCAGGTATAGACAGATTTTGGAGAGACGTATTAAAAATCTTAACAAGTGGCATAACTAACCAGTCTCTTATTTCCTTTAGTAGTCTCGGGTGCAGCTTGTCTGGCCCTGGTGATTTATTTACATTTAATTTTGAAAGGATCTCTTCTTTGAAAATTTCAAAATAATCATCTACATTATTACTTATTGGGGGGGGTATTAGTGTTTTTTGTATGAAAAACTGCACCAAAATATTTATTAAATTCAACTGCCATTTCCTTAGATGTTATGAGGTTCACATTATTAACTGTTAAAGGACCAATTTTTCTAGGTGATTCTTTTTATTATTGACATAAGAATAACCCCCCCCCCAATCTTTTATGTACGCTAATCTGTGTTCAAATCTATTCTTTTCTGCTTTAATTATGTTTTTGCATTCCTTTTGAGTTTTTTTATATTTCCATACATTAAAGTCAGAATTATCTTTTTTCATTGCTCTATATGCTCTTTTTTGTTCTTAATCATTTTATGATTTTTTTTTGTAACCCATGGGGGGATCCTACCCTTTTTATTATAGATTATCTTACTGGGTACAAAGATATCTTGCAACTCTAATAATTTGCCTTTTACTCTATTCCAAAGCTCTGTTGCAGAGTGGGACCCATAGTCCCAGTTCCATTTATATAATTCCTGTTTTAGAGCATGGAAATTAGCTCTGTTGTAATTTGTAAATACTATTCTATCCAGTTAATTTGAGAATTTAGGTTAAATGTTATGACCATATGATCGCTGTTTTGGATGGGTACTTGTATTTTAATGTTATTAATTTTGTCCGGAATATCTGTCAAAGGTAAATCTAATATATTATTATTTGTTGTGGGTTTATTAATTAACTGATGCAAGCCATTAAACAGACATGTATCAATAAAAGAATTTTCCTGACTATTGGTTCCTACACCTTCTCCCCAGTGTATGCCAGGAAGATTAAAATCACCCAGCAAAATGACTTCCTTATAATTTGATTTACTGTTGATTGAATTCAAAACAATCTGATGTTCATTCATGTTCAAATCAGGAGGACTGTAGCAAAGCCCAATCTAAATTGTAGATACATATTCCCTCTGTACTTCAATCCAAATTATTTCAGCAGCAGTATTTTCACTACTGTCTATAACTGGTTTAAATAAAATATTATTTTTAATAAAAAAAAATGTTATACCACCACCTCTTCTTCCTGTTCTATTTTTTACAGTAGGTTGTATACCCTGGTATGTTGTTGTTCCATAGAGAGTTTTCCTCCCACCAGGTTTCAGTTATAGCTGCTATATCGATATTGTCCTTGTTTAGAAGCATTTGCAATTCATCTAGTTTAGTATTATGTTGGCTCCTGACGTTTGTCATAAGAAAAGACAGACCGTATTTCTTCTTATTTATTTTTTTGGTAGTAAAATTTTTTTGTATTTTTATTGACCTGTGCCAGAGGACCTTCCATATCTTTTGGCCTAGCTGGAATTATTTCTAATTCCCCTTGCCCCTTACTCTTCAGTTTTTTGATGTATGTTGGTTCAGAGCATCATAGAAAATGCATCCAAGGTGCCTTGATCCCTGTCTACTTAGATGTAAACCATCATTTCCAAATAGTATTTGTTTAATTTCAAATTGCTCCCACGTCTTTATACATTTTACATTATTAGTCAAACACCATCTATGAATCCAGTTATTAAACTTTTTAATATATCTCGTTCTTGAATGACTTGCCCTAGGTACAGGCAAAATCTCAGAAATGATAGGTGTTGCATTTAAATCCCTTATTGTATTTACTGCAGTAATCATATCTTTTATTATATCCCCCACGTCTTGTTTGCCAATATCATTTGTACCCACATGTAGTAGTAGTACAGTTTTAGGCTCTAAAACGTTTTTTAATATACCCGGTAAAAGCTGTGCAATGTCCTTAATGGTTGTACCTCTGTAGCTGCAGCTGGCAATATTTTCTTTATTTCCCCTTGTAGAGTACCTGTCAGTATACTTTATCATAGAGTCCAATATAAAAATGTATTCTTGTTCCTTAGTATTTGGGGGCACATTTTCTGTTGATGTGGTTAGAGAACTGTTAAGGTGACATGCCTGTTCTGAAACCACATTTATTAGGTTCTCATTAAGATTTAGGTTAATTACAGGGTTAGAACAGCAATGTGCACTATGAATATCTAAATTTTCTAGTGCTACCTCATTTGTAAAAAGATCTTGCACTGTATCTACTCCTTCTTATTCAACAGCTGACTTTGTTGCTAAAGGTTGAAATAGATTATCAGTATTTACAACTTGTGGACTTTCTACATCATTTAGTTCTATCAAAGGGTCAAAACTATTGTGTAGCGCAAGGGTGAAGGCCTCAGTTTTTCTCCCCTTCTTAGCCTTTTTTGCTGGTCTATTAAACTGTACCTCAAACCACTCATTATTTTCACCTTCTGGAGATCCCTCTACCCTTATTCTTTTTTTATTTACAATAGTTTTTGGTGTTTGACTTGTGTTAGGGTTACAATCACTATCTAAAGGGGTAATTGGCATAGTATGGTTTGAAGTTTTACAGTTCGTTTCTGATTGCCCCTCTGTTGGTTTTGAGATAACTACTTTTAGACTATCGATATTGTCATGATCTATAATAATTTTCTTAATCAGACCTTGCTGACTAATTTCAAGTGCTTTTAGAAGTGTATTAAACAACGACAACTCGGTTTGCATCTCAATGTTTTGTCTGCATTTCAAACAAGTGAAATGAGTTTCTAAAACTGGTACCTCTGTAAATAAATACATATCGCATAACATGCAGAGCACCCCGTTTTCCCTCTCAACAGATCTACCAGGTCCATCGGATCCAAAATTGACAGTATTGTAATACCTGGGGTCTGCCCCTCTGACCCACTAACACGCCAAACATGTGCTAGATGAGCTAGCTGTGTGTGTCTCTGCACGCGTCAACCACGTGCTCGCCAGCCCATGCTCGCGGAGTGCTGTTTAAATGCCCTTCCTCTTGCTTTCTTGCTAAGCAGTTGATCCCACTCAGGTAATCAGACCAGCCTCCCGGTTTATCAGTGCACTTAGTAAAAAGAGAATGGGCTAATACCCATACTCAAAACAGTTTCAACACTGCAGTCTAAATGTTTAAAAAACACCAACACTTAAGGCTCTCTGGGATCTGCAGCTCCTGGTTGTAAATAAGGTAAATAAACTAATCGTAGCACATGGAGAGTCAGAGCCCCTGCCAGTACTGTCTCACACTATACAGTGTCTCACAGCATGTGGACAGGGAACTCAGAAACCCCACTGAGTGCTGTTTAAATGCCCTTTCCCTTGCTTTCTTGCTAAGCAGCTGATCCCACTCAGGTAATCAGACCAGCCTCCCCAATAACGAGCAGTGCAAGCCAGGAAGCACTGTTTAAAGTTCAGCCCATGATGGGCTGTTGGAGGGCAGCCAGCATTGTCAGGAACACAGCGTCCCAAATGCTGGCTGCATGGCAGTTGGAGTCAGTGAGTGGGGACCAGTGAAGCGGACGGGTGTTTGCCGCCATGCAGTGGTCACTGAAAAGCCCTTGGGGAATGCTCTCAGGCACACCCCAGAAGACAGAAAGTCATCCGGCTGCCGGCAGTAGTGTGTGGGGGAGAGAGGGGACACAGGTCAGGAAGCATACAGAAAAGGCTTACCTGTGGTCTGCCTCCCATCCCTCCTGGTAGGTGTCGGGTTCTTATATGGTACAGCGGTCCCAGTCCCAAGCATGGTGAGGGCTCAGTTTAGCCCCATTTTTATTTTAATAAAAGAAAAGTTGCCCAGTCCCACGGAGGCAGCATGTAGAAGAGCCGCACCATAAGGAAGAAGAGAGGCCATTGAGTTTCGGAAGGTTTTGCAAGGCCCCCGGTTTGTCGTCCTCTACAGTGCCTTCCCCCTTCAGCAAGCCCTCCCACTGCCAGTACCTCCCAGCCTCCTGTTCCAGATTTCTTCATCCCGGGCTGGGGCAGTGAGTTGGCAGCAGCATCAACAGCCAGGTGCTGATCACCTGAAGATAATTTAATAGAAAAATAAAAAGTTTTTAGACGCTCGAGGATGCAGTGAGCAATGGCCAAGCGCTGTGGAGGGGGACGGGCCACAGGACCAAATTTAAATATTTAAATTGAGTCCGGGCACAGATGCCTGTAGTGAATTTTATAAATATTGATTAGGGGTGGAGTTAAGCTGGGGCAAGGAAGGGGTGACAGACAGAAAGTCCTGCCAAGGCATAAGGAAATATTTAAAAGGACCACACACTGTAGGGGCATTAAAGGGGTAAAGGCAAGCCCCAGAGTGGTGAAAGGGGCCCAGCAGAGTAGGCCCACAAGTCAAAGGGGGCACATTAAAGGAGGCCCAGCAGAAAGGCCCACAGTTTAAAGGAGCCCAGTAAGGAAGGGGCCCAGCAGAGAAGCCCACAGCTTAAAGGGGCCCAGCAGAGAAGCCCACAGTTTAAAGGAGGCCCAGTAAGGAAGGCCTGTAGCTTAAAGGGGCCCAGCAGAGCACATTAAGAGGGGTTCAGCACACCCAGGTACCCAGTGTTACCCTGTCACACCCTAGTCCCTGAGCTATTGGAAAAGGGGTTTAGCAGCCCAGTTTTAGGGTGGTTGGCCCTAAGATCCCTGTTTGTTTGAGCGTTGGAACAGCGACTGAGGTCACATAGCTGGGGAAGGTTTTTTTAAAATATTTCCCACCTTCGGACCATCTATAGAGGCAGCTGAGGAAGGAGTTGGCTAGCAACTCCCTAACTGAGCTAGCATTGGGGCAAGAGGGCATTTTAGAGTGGCAATATGTCCAAAAACTGCCTGAGAACTGCCTGAATTGGTTTACTGTTAGCAAATCACCTGAACTGCCTTACTGTTTGCAAATTGCCTGAACTGCATTACTGTTTGTAACTATTGGAACTGTAAAACAATTGCCCTGGGAACTGTTTAATGGCCCTGGAGCGGGTCCTGAGTGTACCAGCCATCCTTGATTGCTAAAGACTTGTGCATAAGGACTCAATCTTCTGCCACTATATTGAACTGCAAGTATGGTATGCCGATTCCAAACTGTCCAAAGGTTGTACACCTGTGTCTGCAATCGTACGTCATTGGAATCAGTCTCCATCCATCAGAGGAAAGATCCTACAGCTTCAAGCTTCACCACCATCTTCCAGTTTCCATGCCTGTGGTCTTGGCTGGAATCTTCTTCATCCAGAGTGTGCTTGTTCTGGAAGAACCGTATCAACATCCCCTTGTTGTTTGCCACTAGTCGCAGACCGTTGAAGCCCAGTGTGATCCGCGGCCACCATTTTCATGTTTTCTTGGTTCTTGTTTTAGACACTTCAAGATCTTCTATCTTCCTCCAGCTTGCTATGCTCCATTTGTCATTTGTCTTCTCTTTTAGGTGTCCCCTGCTTCATCCTGGTTTCCTTCTCGTTCCTGCTTGCACAAGACGTCCTCTGTTACTCATCTGGTCCCGGGCAGCCCACCAGCAGGTTTGTGCCAAAGAATCTCCAGCAGGTCATCTTGTTTCATTTGGATCTTCTGTTTCTGGTAGCCCACCAGTGGGTTTGTGCTAGAATTTTGTTCCGTTTGGCCCTTCTGTTTTCCTGGCAGCCTACCAGTAGGCTTGTACCAGGAACTTGCTCAGTTTATTCTTCTGTGCCAGCAGCCTGAGAGAGTGGGTTTTATACCGATGAACCTATGGTCTGTTTACAAATCTCTCATAATCCAGTGGCCTCCCCTAGGTCTGCACTGAAGTGCCAGTTTTGTGCTTTCCAGGATCCTTCATCTTCATTCCCTTTTCGTCTTCCTCACCTCATCCTCAGCTTGTGCGCACAAAGACCCTCTCTTGAAGTGGACTCCGATGTGTTCTTCACTGACATGAATTGCTGAAACTTTACTGTGTGTTACAATACCACATGAGCCCTCTAGGCTAGCAGTTGCCTCACTGTGATATGTTAAGAGTGCTAAGCTTAGCATAGAACTATAGATGTTTTTAGTCCAAGGTACACCTCTTACAGCTTACAGTACGTTCTTAGAATTTAAGTTAGATATGTATGTGTTACTGTATACATAACAATGCCGTCCATACTCCTTGTCATTTTAACCATTAGTGTTTTCCTCTATGACTGTGTCCTCCTTCCCCTCCTGTCAAATAAACATCTTTGTTTCACTGGACCTCTGTGTACGACTCTTGCCTCTCCTTGTCGGGTGCCTCCATCCACCCACCTAGGAACCTATAGTGTCGTCCCATCACAGCACCTCCTAGGGAGTGACACTGGTGCTGGTAGTAAGACAGTTGCATCCACATCTCAGAGTGAAGAACCAAGAGGTCTACCAGAGCACCATCACAACAGTACCTGACTTTTTGGACTTTTGGAGTAGGTGGGCGCAAAGTATGGAACATGGCCCCTCATTTGTGACATAACCATGTATTGTAGTCTTCTCCCTGTATATGGATAAACTGGATCAAATACAGAAGGAGGTTGATTGCTCTTGTAGGTTGCTGTTGTATTCATAATGTGGTTTGGTTTATTGAGGGAACAACTATACCAGTATTACACTAACAGTGTGTTCCAGGGCTATGTTTTGTTCCCTGCCCAGCCCCTCTATAAACTGCTGTGTTGGGGGGGGGGCGGGAACATGGGCTCTGGTATGCACTATCACTGTATAGAGTTATAGATTCTGTCAGCAGATAAGGACAGCCAGGCCCATCCAGTCTGCCCATTTACACTAGCTCAAAAAGTGACCAGTGACCCTTATTGATCACTGGCTTAGCTTTGTTCTTCCTACCTCTATTATTCCTTTGTTTCTGCCCCATGCATGTTTAAAACCCACCACAGTATGGGCTGCCACCACCTCTTGATGCAGGCTATTCCATGCATCCACCACCCTTTCCGTGAAGAAGAACTTCCTAATATTTTCCCTTATGCGACCACCCTTCAATCCCACGTCGTGTCCTCTTGTCCTGGCACTACTATTGAGCTGAAATATGTTGTCCCCTTCCACCTTGTTTATGCCCTTGAGGTACTTGAATGTTTCTATCATGTCACCTCTCTCCCTCCTCTGTTCCAGCGTGTACAAATTTAGGTCACTCACTCTCTCCTCGTAAGGCTTGTGATGTAATCTGTTCGCGATTTTGGTCGCCCTCCTCTGCACCGTCTCTATTTTGTCAATGTCGTTTTGAAGGTGTGGTCTCCAGAACTGTACACAGTATTCAAGGTGAGGTCTCACCAGGGTCTTGTACAGCGGAACCATTACCTCCCTCCTTCTGCTTGTGATTCTCCTTCCAATACATCTCAACATCCCACTGGCCTTTCCCACTGCCTTGGCAGTCTGCCTAGTGGTTTTCAAGTCATCTGTGATTATGACCCCCAAGCCTCTCTCCTTAGTTACTGTCAGCAGCCTCCCCCATCCTGTACCACACTCTAGGGTTCCTGCTCCCCACATGCATGATTTTGCATTTCTTTGCGTTAAACCTTAGCTGCTATACTCCTGACTATCTCTCCATCTGCTCCAGGTCTCTTCTCATCCTTTCCACCTCCTCCGGGGTACCCACCCTGTTGCAGATCTTGGTGTCATCTGCAAGTCACCGATGAAGACACTGAAGAGGATTGGCCCCAGTACTGACCCCTGAGGTACCACATTGGTCACCTCCCTTCCCTCTGATTGGGTTCCATTTACCACTACTCTCCGTTTTCTGTCCCTTAACCAGTTGTCAATCCAGTTCACCACTTTGTGTCCTACCCCTAGGCTGCCTAGCTTGTAGACCAGTCTCCTACGTGGGACTGTGTTAAAGGCTTTGCTGAAGTCAAGGTAGGCAATGTCTATTGCCCACCCCACCCCTTGGTCTACAGCTTTTGTCACCCAGTTAAAGAAATCTATCAGATTTGTTTGACAGGATCATCCTGCAGAGAACCCATGTTGCCTGGGATCCACCAGCCCACTGGTTACCAGGTGTTCCACAATTCTTTCCTTGAGGAGTGCCTCCATTATCTTCCTGACTACAGAGCTTAGACTAACTGGCCTGTAGTTCCCCGCTTCTTCCCTACTACCACTCTTGTGAAGAGGGAAGATGTTTGTCCTTCTCCAGTCCTCTGGGACCACTCCAGTGTCTAAGGCATATTATGGAACATGACTCATCATAATGTCTCTAAACAGCAGCATAATTAGCAATGCAGCATTCAAACCAAACAACGTGTTCCATTGCATTTTCAAACAGTACTGAAAAGCCAACAAAGAAACTGCCTCCCATCACCCTGCTGTAACTCCTACATACCTCGAAATGTTCAGAAACTCAAGAGGCACGGTCTCCCAAAACTATGCTTGGGCTGGCACAGAAAGTTTGGTTTGAGATTAAGATACACATGGTCAGGCACTGCACAGTCGGGAAGGCCTGTGGGAGCTCATGCCACAATAATTTCTTACCAAGATTTACAAAGCTGGTCAATAGTATGTAACCCTGCCACACAATCCTGTGACCAAGAACGCAAGGATCCGCTTGAATGAAATAAAGAGCTCCAAAGAGACTGCATGTTTGCACAACTGCAAACCACACTTTGCCTAGCAAAAGTCTTCAAAAAATACATCAGTAAAATCCCACCTGATGCTACACCAATGTACCTGCATCCCCGCTGCCTCCTGCAAAGTTTTCTTGAAGCACAGCAAATCTGGTACAGCAACAAACCGATGGGGAAGAATTTCCTAGGTTCTCAATGAAAAAACTGAGCACAGAAGCACAGCTTGTCCAGCTCTATATGAATCACAGCATGCAGGTCACATCACTGCAGATTCCTTCAAAGACGAGTGTGCAGGCCCACAAAATAATGATGGTAACTGGGCATCAGTACGAGTCCAGCCTCGCCAGCCACTGGTCTGCTCCCAATACTGACAGGAAGGTATGCAGCAATCTTCTTGGAGGTCAGCAAAACAAAAAAAAGAGCAGGAACAGGAAACTACAGACTAGCCACAGCATTACCCAAATACTACCACCAACTTTTCCCTGTCACCTACAGGCATTAGTGAAGCATCTAATTATCACACTCTCTTCAGTCTGGTAAACTGTACCTTTATCTCACCAGTTAATTTTATGGAATATTAAAAAGAATGGGGCAGTAATGCAAACCTCTCAACTGCTATGAATTCTACATAGCACTGTGATTTTACACTGAATTTTACCCTTGCTCTGCAAAACTTTACTGCTGTGGTAGAGCTATTTCTGGACAAACTATTAAATCACTTAACTAACTTGACAGAAACATTCCTTAACAATAAATATACGGGGCCCACTACTGCAGACATATTTTTCTTTAAAATAAGAAACTGCTACACATTCTGGCCATTTGCTATGAATTTAAATGCTGACAGGTAGCAATGTATGCAGTAATGAGCTATAATTTATTTTGCACACCCCAACCAAACTGAGCAAAGGAGTTAAAAGTATTCTGTTGTTTTACCCACCCCTCCCAAAAAGTTACTATTTTATCTTGCCGGTGTAACCCCCCTACAAATGGGAGTTCCCAAAAAGTCTTCCTTGAGCTTGCTTAAATGCTCACTGCCAGGCTGGTGTCCTGCATTTTAGCAGTTTAAATGTATTGCCAGAGAGTGCCTGTATAGCCTCTGTGTACTGTCTCTTTAAGAGCTGCCTAGATTGCAGTCATAATTAATCTGAAAGGGAGCTCTGTTAGAAGATGTACTTGTTTGTTGATCATTTGTTAGAGTAGTGATAATATTGCAGTTTGTTCTAACCTGCCTTCTTTACACCATGGACAGTTCTGTTTGTTTCCATCATCTTGGTCCTGGACTGCAGAATGGGCCAATCAGTACATTTGGGACTCTCCAATGGAGCCTGCCTACAGGGGCTTGGTGGGGCCAAAACTTCTAGGAACTGTAGTTTTGGGCTTTTGGTGCCTAAAATAACCTGGAGGGGGAGCCCTTGTTGTGACTGACAGACAGATCAGCCAACCAAACCTTTTGGATCTTGGGGAAGGTCCCACACTGCTTGCAGTTTCAGTTAGATCTGAATTGGGAAGTGAAGAAGTAACAGCTCAAGATAGTTCGAACAGCAATCCATAGTGGACTCGTGCGGGAGAACTGTGGAAAGGCCCGAGTTTGGCTGCATGCCTGCCTGCTGTTCCTAAGAGGGAACTTATGCTTTTTTTCCACACTGAGTCCGAACTTGCAGAGCGAATTAAGCCACTGAATTGTGACCAGGCTTTAACCTGAGGAAGACCGAAGATGTGCTGAATGCGATCGGCTGGTCAGGACTTCCAGCTACCTCTGAACTCCCGGATTGTGCAGAGACTCTGTAATTGTGACTGGAGAGCCATTTGCCTGGTACAGTGGAATTTCCTTACATGTGAATGTGCTGTGTGCTTATAGTGGGTCGTGATTTGGTTCCCCACTGTGTGTCTGAACTGTGTTTTGCTTGCTGGAGGCTGTATCCAGCTCCATGGACTGAATCCCTATCTATTTCCATTTGCCTGGGCCCTGCTACACTGACCCAGCCAAAATACCTGCTACACAGAGAAAGTCATTGACGAGAGACTGGCCTGGGGATCAGCCCCCTGCTCAATGCCTTGAACAGGAATGATGCCTTGGTGATTCGTGTGGGCCCTGCTTCTCCGGGAATTCCAGCTCAACAGCCTGCAGTCTCGATTTCATCCTGCCTGTGTCCAGTATTGGGTATCGTGAGTAAACATCAGGGTAGCTCCCTGCAAAAACAGCTAAATCTAAAAGTGTTGTCATCGGATTGTCTTGTTGCCTTTTCTTCCATGACTTAAGCCCTCCAGCTCCAGATTACAAATCATGTGTGTTGTGCATGTTGCTTTCTTCCATCACAGGGCCCCAACTAGCTGCAACATTCCTGGCTAGCCCACCGTTTTCCTACCTGGGTACCCACAGTGTGTGACTGTGTAGTGACTCTGAACTGCATGCATAACGTAGAGAATAATGGTTAGAAACATAGAAACATAGACTTTGACAGCAGATAAGGACCACTTGGCTTACCCAGTCTGCCCATTTCCCTACCTACTGGATAAGCTGCAGATTCTAGTTAACCAACAGCCTACTTCCTGCAACCCCCCACTATAATTGCCTTATGTCTGTCCCATGCATGTTTGAATTCCCCCACTGTTTTAGACCCAATGACCTCCTCAGGAAGGCTGTTCCATGTATCCACCACTCTCTCCGTGAAAAAAAATTTCCTCACATTACCCCTGAGCCGTCCCCCCTCTATTTTTAAATTGTGCCCCCTTGTTCTTACACATCTCTTTTTCTGAAAGATGCTACCCTCCTGGACTTTGTTGATTCCCTTGAGGTACTTGAACGTTTCTATCATGTCCCCCTGTCCCTCCTTTCATCAAGAGTATACATATTAAGCTCTCTCAGTCTCTTTTCATATGGTTTCTGCTGCAGATCCTGCACCATTTTAGTTGCCCTCCTCTGGACTGCTTCCATCCTGTCTATGTCCTTGCGTAGATGAGGTCTCCAAAACTGCACACAGTACTCCAGATGGGGTCTCACCAACTGTCTGTACAGAGGGATAACCACTTCCCTTTTTCTACTTGTGATGCCCCTTCCTATGCATCCCAGTATCCCCCTGGCTCTCCTTACCGACTTTTCACATTGCTTACCCACCTTTAGGTCATCTGATATGACTACCCCCAGGTCCCTTTCCATTTTTGTTGTTGTTAGTACTTGCCCTGCTATTGTTAGGTAAGTGTGTGTTATGGATTTTTTTTTACACGCTTAAGGTGTGTGATGACCCATAAATGTGTCCATCACACACCAAGAGGGTGTAAAAAAAATCCATAAACACACACTTACTCATACTATTTTTTTATAATCACTGGTGCAGGCAGTGAATAGCAGCATATGTTAAGGCTGTTCTGTCATACTGCCAGAGACAGAGACTCTGTCTCATACACAAAGCAGTTCTCCTGTCAGACACACACACACACACACACACACACAGACCTTGTCTCTGTAAGGCTGTTTTTTTTTACTTTAGTGGTTGTGTTTTGTTTTGTTTTCCGAATTACATGGCGGAGTCGATACGCGATTGATTTACGACTGAACCATTCTCTTGCCTTGCTCGTCAGGTATGAACGTCAGGGTTAACCAGATTTATTTCTAATGGCGGGATCAACCAGATAAAGAATGTAAATTAGTAAAAGAAATATGTACCTGACAAGCAATGGATCACTGTAAATCGTCGGGTCCTGGAAAGAGGAGCCGCCATGTTTATTTACAAGTTCAGCCCGAGTAACGGCCAATAAGTCGGCGCGCTTCAAAACACTGACTCTGGAGCACACTGCTACTGCGAGAAAGTTTGGACAAATGCTGTGATAACTCAATTTCAGGTTATTACGGTATTTTATTGATGTAGCTAAACCGGTTGTTAAAGGGGGTCATCAGTAATTACTGTCTGATTAATATCATTTTTAAGCAAATCAACCTGATTACACCCTTCCCTTGTTCAAGTCCCCTGAATAAATCAGATTTAACTTTGTTTGCATGTAACCTGACTGTGGTTCCAGTTTGTGCTAAGAGTATTGTACGGTTGCTGTTTGCTGTGTTTAACCTTGTTTTACAGGGGGTTCCCAGGGTCGAGCTAGAGGAACCAGCCCTGGTGGTAAGTGCAAACATTGTGGGAAATTGCATGGTGATTAAGGGTCATTGTGAAAGTGATTATTGTGTACTGTTCAGGCCACTAGAAGGAGAAAAAGGGGGTTACAGTGTCCCGGAGGGCTGTGTCCAGGTCAGCTTGAACACTACCAACCTGTTCCGGGTGAGGCACCCGTATCAGAACCTAGGCCTCTTATCCTGCAACTAGCAAGCAAGCAGGGGTAGTATCCCTTGGAATAGCGCCACCTAGGGGTTCCAGTTAAAAATCAGTTTCAATTATTTCATAAATTAATGTTCATTGGTTTGCAACTTAAATCTTATCACTTAGCAGCCATTGTCTAAGCACAATAATACCCTCCAGAGTAAGAGGTAGCAGATATATCCTCCCTTCCAAGGACTATAAGGCCCTCCACCTCATTATGCCCCTGGGTGGGTATAGCCCAGTACCACCAACCCCGGTAGATATTATTGCTTACTTTCAATCCGACTCCAACCACAATGCACAACGCAAGTTAAAAGCTTTTTGTTGTCTTATCCACCCCCCCAAAAATAGATTATCTCCCCCAGTTAAAAATCAGTTAAAATTATTAATACTGTAAATATTTATTGGCTTGAAACTTACATTTTTCACTTTGTGTTTGTTCTACATTTTAGCCATTTTAAGTGCAATAATACCCACCAGGGTGGGCAGTATGGACCATACAATAATGCCCTCCATCTCATAATACCTCTGGACGTGCAGGTTGTACACCCCAATTCCGCCCACCTTGAAGGCTATAACTGCTTTACCTGGACTGGTGCACTAGCTCGCTTACCCGGATTGGTGCATTATCCCAAACACACTGCACATGTGGCTGTTTCTGGTAGAAGAGAAATGGTTGCAGAGCAAGAAACAGAAGTCCAGAACTACAGATTTTTTACTAATTAATCACTTCTGTCTCAGCAGGAGTAGTACCTGTTTGGATTAAGCAAACAGATACTTTATTAGAAGAAGGGGGTCTCATTTAATTAAAAAAATTTGTTTTTTTCTGAGGAAGGGGGCAGTATCAGCTTAATTTACTGAGAGCAGAGAGTAAATCTAATTGGGGGGTGTGGCTTAGCAGCTTAGGTGTACAAAAGCAGCTGTTTCCAATTTCAGCTCCTGGCTGTTTCTGGCAGAAGAGAACTGGTTGCAGAGCAAGAAACAAAAGTCCAGAACTACAGAGTTTTTACTAATTAATCACTTCTGTCTCAGCAGGAGTAGTACCTGTTTGGTTTAAGCAAACAGATACTTTATTAGAAGAAGGGGGTCTCATTTAAGTAAAAAAAAAGTGTGTTTTCTGAGGTAGCGGCAGTATCTGCTTAATTTACTGAGAGCAGAGAGTGAATCTAATTGGGGGTGTGGCTTAGCAGCTTAGGTGTACAAAAGCAACTGTCTCCAATTACAGCTTCTGGCTGTTTCTGGCAGAAGAGAACTGGTTGCAGAGCAAGAAACAGAAGTCCAGAACTACAGATTTTTTACTAATTGGCCTCCTTCCCACCCCTCCACCCTCCCAGCCAAAGCCAGTTCTAGTTTTATAGCCACTGAATTTGACTGACAACAGGAACTTCCTGTTTGGCAGTAGGAAGGGAAGGATCACTGAGACGCATTAGTTTCAGCAACCTTGAAGGAACCTAAAATAAATAAATAAATAACTCTTTATTCCACCCCCGGCTGCTGGAGGTTTGAATCCAAGCACGGAGGAAGGAGACTACTGAAGACTACAGGAAGTTCCTGTCCCAGAACAGGAAGGGTGAGAGTTGTAAGGGCACATAGGCAGTAGGAAAGTAAGTGTAAAAATACATAGATGGAGAAGACAATAAGCATACAAAGCAAAAGGACAGGGGACACAAAATAAGTCAAGATGGGAGTGGTGCAGTGCAATGGCTGTGGAGCAGCAGTGTTCCGGGAGACATTCTGGAGACTGCGATGCTGCCCTGCTTGCAGGCACCTCTCTGGTCTGAGGGAGGAGGTTGCCCGTCTCCAGGCTGACCTGGCTAGGATTCGTGAAACCTCTTCCCCCACCCAGGGACCACCAGGGCCACCACCGTTACCTCAGAGGTTGCCAAGAATGAGGAGCGGTTGGACCAAGGTGGGCTCAGGGAGGGAAAGGGTGGTGGAACAGAGGTGCATCCCTCCAGTTGTAGCTCTCCATAATTCATATGCTATTCTGGCAAAGAATGGTTCCTCTATGGAGGTACCTGCAGTGGAGACCAAGGAGGATGCTGGGAACCTCCACAAAGGAGACCCACAGGAGGGTGGCACGAGACCCCACAGGGGAAGGAAACAACTCCTGGTGGGGGACTCAATCATTAGGGGGTAGACGTGGGGGAGGAAGGGGATAGGGAGGTAAGATGCCTGCCTGGCGCCATGGCTTGGAGGGACAGGAAGCGAATCCTCAGGATAGCGGGAGCAGCTGCACGAGGGAGGGAGGGAGCTGGATGTCATTGTCCACCTAGGGACAAATGACCTGGCTGTAAATGGGATCAGAGCGGTGCAAGAGGAGTTTGGGGAGTTGGGGAGGGGTCTTAGACAAGTAACATGTACGGTAACCTTCTTGGAGGTGCTGCCTGTCTATGGCAAGGATGATGCTAGGGTATTCCGCACCATGGGATTCAAAGAATGGTTGAAAAACTGGTGTGGCGCTCAGGGTTTTGGCTTCACTGGGGACTGGGGAGCCACCTGGAGGGATGCAGGCTTATACTAGCGCGATGGTCTGCATCTGTCCAGGGGAGGATCCAGAATCCTAGGTGAGAGGTTTAAATGCATCATTGGCAAGGGTTTAAACTAGCCAAGGGGGAGGCACTGAAAACGAGCAGGGAAATCCCAGCCTCCCCCCACAAAGTGCAGTAGTTAGAGAGGTAAACACCAAGGCAGAGAAGTCAGTAGGGAGCAGGACAGGGATAAATGCAGAAAAGGTGTTAAGGACAGGGATGGGGCTAAAAGGGGTAAGGCCATAAAAAATAAATGGAAGGTGATGAGTACCAATGCCCACAGTCTGTGCAACAAGCTCCCTGAACTAGTGGCCTTGATGGAAGAGGGATGCCTGGATATTGTGGCAGTCACTGAAACATGGTACACAGAGAACCATGAGTGGGAAGTCAACATACCAGGATACACAGTCTACAGGAGGGACAGGGTGGATAAAAGAGGAGGAGGAGGAGTAGCTCTCTACATAAGGGAAGGGATTAAAGCAACAGAACTAAAGAGTAAACAGGAAGTTGATGAGTCACTATGGGTCACCCGGAGACAGGAAATGGCACCACAATCCGCATGGGGTTGTGTACAGACCCCCATCTCAGGGGGAGGAAATGGACAAGGAAATGATAGAAGGCATTCTTAAAATGGCAGAAAAAGGGGAGATATTGTTGATGGGGGACCTGAATATGCCAGATGTTAACTGGAGTACCTTTGCTGCAGGCACATCCAAGAACAGGGTCATTCTTGATGCCCTACAGGGGCATGCCTGAGACAGCTAGTGTTGGAACCCACTCAGGAGGGAGCAATCTTAGACCTGGTACTCTCAAATGGGGAAGGAGAAAGGATCTCAGATTTAGAAGTGGGTAGCCATCTGGGAACAAGTGACCACCAAACAGTGTGGTTCACAATAAACACAGCCATGGAGTCAAGCCATACAAAAACAGGAGTATTGGACTTTAGGAAGGTTGACTTTGGGAAAATAAGAGCGTGCCTTAGAAATGCACTAGCAAATGGGCAAGAAGAAGGGGTGGAGGAACAATGGGGAATAATCAAAACAGCCACTGCAGAGGCAACAAGCCTTTGTGTGAAGCAAATCAATAAAACAAAATGAAGGAAAAAAACACTATGGCTCTCAAAAGAGGTGGCAGGGACGGTTAAGGAGAAAAGGATAGCATTCAGGAAATATAAGGAAACACAGAAGGAGCAGGACAGAGAACTTTATCAGTTAAAGCAGAAGGAGGCAGGGAAGGCAGTCAGAATAGCAAAGGCACAAACTGAGGAAAAGATAGCCAACTCTGTTAAGAAGGGGATAAAACCTTTTATAGGTATATTAGGAGCGAAGAAAGACCAAGGGAGGGATAGGAGACTTAATAAAGGGAGGGAATGTGGGCAGAGGGTGACAGTGAAAAGCAGGGATACTGAACGAATATTTCTGCTTAGTATTCACAACAGATGAGGAGGGGAGGTGCCTAAACCAAACAAGGGAGAAACTCTGAATAGGGGGGTCGACACCAGTCCATTCACAGAAGAAAGGGTTTTGAAAGAACTCTTGAAACTGAGGGTGGACAAAGCAATGGGAGCCTGATAGGATTCACCCAAGAATACTAAAAGAACTAAGGGTAGAACTAGTAACATCACTGACTACTCTCTTTAACAAATCATGGGAGGATGGAGTGGTACCTGAGGACTGGAGGAGGGCAAATGTGATTCCACTTCACAAAAGTGAGAGCAGGGCAGGGGCAGGAAACTACAGACCAGTTAGTTTGACTTCAGTGGTAGGGAAAATGATGGAATCACTTCTGAAGGAAAGAACTGTTGAGTACCTAGAGGCCAGTGGGGCACAGGACCCAAGGCAGCATGGTTTCACAGCAGGAAGGTCATGTCAGACGAACCTAATAGATTTCTTTGACTGGGTGACCAAAGTAGTAGACCAGGGAGGGGCTGTTGATATGGCCTACCTAGATTTTAGCAAGGCATTCGACACAGTCTCACACAAAAGATTAATATACAAGTTAACCATCCTTGGAGTGGGTCCCAAGGTGGTAGCCTGGATAAAAAATTGGCTGGACAACAGGATGCAAAGGGTAATAGTAAATGGAGTCCATAGTAAATAAAGGAGGGTAACTAGCGGGGTATCGCAGGGTTCGGTACTGGGACCGGTCCTATTTAATATCTTTATAAGTGACATCGGAGAGCACCTGGAAGGAAAGGTATGCCTCTTTGCAGATGACACAAAGATCTGCAACAGAGTTGATACACAAAGTGGAATGGAAAGAATGAAAAGGGACTTGGCAAGGTTGGAGGAATGGTCAAATACGTGGCAGCTCAGATTTAATGCAAATAAGTGCAAGGTAATGCATCTGGGAAACAAAAACCCAGGGGAAGAGTACACAATGGGGGGTGAGTTAATAACAACAACAAAAATTGAAAGAGACCTAGGAGTAATTATATCAGATGACCTAAAGGTGGGCAAGCAACGTAAGAAGGCAGTAAGGAGGGCTGGGGGATACTGGAATGCATAGGGAGAGGCATCAACAGTAGAAAACAGGAAGTTGTTATCCCTCTCTACAGACAGTTAATGAGACCCCATCTGGGGTACTACGTGCAATTCTGGACACCCCATCTCCACAAAGACATATACAGAGTGGAGGCTGTTCAGAGGAGCGCAACCAAAATGGTGCAAGGTCTGCACCAGAAGACATAGGAGGAGAGACTAAAGCAGCTTAATATGTATACCCTTGAGGAAAGGAGGGAGAGGGGGGGACATGATAGAAATTTTCAATTATCTCAAGGGAATTAACAAGGTACAAGAGGGTAGTATCTTTCAGAAGAAGAGATGTGCAAGAACAAGGGGCAACAATTTGAAGATAGAGGGAGACGGCTCAGAGGTAATGTTAGAAAGTATTTTTTCACAGAGAGAGTTGTGGATGCACGGAACAGCCTTCCTGAGGAGGTTGTGAAGTCAGGAACAGTGGGAGAATTCAAGAATACATGGGACAGGCATAAGGCAATTCTAGTGGTGGCAGGAGGAAGTAAGCTGTTGATTAACTAGAATCTGCAGCTTAGCCATCAGGTAGGGAAATTGGCAGACTGGGTGGGCCAGGCGGTCCTTATCTGCCGTCAAATTCTATTTGACATTTAGTACATTGTTGTATATTTGCTAGTAGAGGTACTCGTACAAAGTTGCCTCTCTCTCACCTTAGTTACAAAAAAAAAAAACATACAGGATATCCGTTAAAAAAAAAAAAAAAAATTACTGTACCACCAAAAAAAGTTTACATTTCCCCGTTTTCCTCTCTTCCGGGCTGCCTCGATTTCCTGCTTCGTGTGAGACAGACGCAGCCACGGGAGGAGCACTGGAGTTGCTCCTGGTTGATTTGATTTGTTTGCGGGTCGGTCCCAGGAGTAAGGGGGCTGCGGGATAGAACTAGGCAGAGTCGTGGTGTCACAGGCCAGCGTACGGGTCTTCAGAAAGTGTTTGTGTGCGGCCGACAGCATTACCGAGGGTTCTCGGCGGGCAGTATGATGGCTCAGTGTTGGTGGCAGGAGCCCTTGACAGCCCAGCAGCTGGGGCGTCTGGCGGAACACAAGTACAGCGCCTCCGGTCGTTCCCTGTTGGAGCCTCCCTTGCAGGTCTTTTGGAACTGGCTGGTGCAGCAGATTCCAGTCTGGTGGGCACCAAATACTATCACAGTCATTGGGCTGTTCATCAACATCGTCACCACTCTCGTCCTAATCTGCTACTGTCCGACTGCCACAGAGGAGGTAAGAGAAAAACGGAGTGTTCTGGACTGGTACATCAGCAATGTCTGTGCTCATCTAAAAATATTTACTGTCTCGTCCTCTCTTTTTCCCATGTTTCAGTTCACTGTATGACATAATATGGTACAGGCAGGGACACTAAAAGAAACTTACAGTATACAGTAGCTCAAGCATTGCGATGTATGGCTTTCCAAACACTCAAAATCTGTGGTACATGAGCAAAAGTTGGCACAGTTCAAAGGTCAGAAAAAAGTGGTGGATGGCTGTGAGGTCCCAGCCATGCACAACAATTTTTCTGGTTTTACAAACTTTCCTGGTAAGGGAACTTGGTGGAAACCACACTGCTGGAGCTGGACTGGACAAATCCGTATAAGCCACACCAGGCAGAAGTTTGTGTGAATTTTGCTGGCTTGGATTTTACTGATCTGGTAGGATCCCATTTTCCCACATACCCGGGACTTGGTTAAAACCGGACTGCCAGACAGCGACATTTGGGCAACTTGCACCTGGTCAGGCGTTTACCAGCTGGTCCAGTTTTCATCCATATCCTCCCAAATAAAAAACTTTTTGTTTTCTTCTAAACAACCCCACATCGCAAGCTCCTTATTACTATGCACTCATTAAAAAAGTCACCATTGTTTTTAAACGTTTCTATCACAGAACAGTCAAAACTGAAAGTTTTGGTTTGCATGGTAAACAGGACCCATCCGCCCTCATTTCATTGCTGGTGGTCCGTAATTATATTAAAAAGAATCATCTTTTATATAGTGTGGTTACTTTTTTTTTTTTTACTTTATATTTTTGGCACCGCTCTCTGCTGGCTTCTGTCCTCTTCTTCAGGCCCCTACATCACCCCAATCTTCTCATCCCACCATAGACAGTGATGGCAGAAAAAGACCAAAGGTTCATCAAGTCTGCCCACTGGGTTGTATATAACCCTGTAACATAGTGTCGATGCAGGATTCTGACCCTCCCTATCAGTCTTTCTGTTCCTTTCCCCAGTTTTGTCTCTACCAGTCTGGAACTATTCCTTTTGCTCTGTCCCAAGCTCATTTGAAGGCCCCCACAGTCTTAGTCCCCACCACTTTATCTGGAGGCAGTTCCATGGTTCCACCACCCTTTTTAGTAAAGTATTACTTTCTCACATTCCATCTGAACCTTCCTCATGTCAGCTTGTAGTCATGCCCTTGCATTGTCTCCCGGGACTTACCTATCCCCTGCATTTCTCTTGTGGCTTACACCCCACAATGGGGCCTTAAGGCTGGGCCAAGTCCTTGGCAACTTATCATTGCCAGCGGTGAGCCCAGGTCTGCGGGTGATGCAGGGCCGTCCTCCTGCTCAGCCAAGGGTTCTTTTTTTTCCCATTTATTCCCCTCCAACTGAGACGTCTGCTTACAGCAGGTGTGAGCTTGTTGTATATCAGTGCCTGCTCCAGCCAGTTAGCGTCTCCTCCCTATGTGTTTGCAGTCTGTCCTGCACTGCCATGGTGGTCACCCAAGTAACAGTCACATGGTGGCAATGTTCCTCCTCCCTCCCCAGAGGAGGGGAGCTTCCTGTGGGATGCTCGATTCTCCTCCCCTGACCAACTATCCACTGACCAGGGCTTGTTCCCAATCCTGGGGTGCCAGCATCATGAGCTGTAGCACTACCACTGTGCCAACGGGCCACCCTGTATTGTACTTACTGACTACAAGCGATGAAGGGTACACGGGTGGGACTGAAGTGGGTTAGTCCTGGCAGGAGAGTAGACAGGAATTCAAAAACTGAAGGCCCAAGGATTGGTACAGGGCATATAAGGCAGGTTTGTATCCATGGCCAGCTGAGTTAAGGCATATTTGGTCAAATATTTTCAATACATATAAAGCCCTAGGTTTTTAGGCTATGGCCGAGCTACTCCTCTGCCTCTTACTGCATAAAATAAGGCATTCACTTATGAACTAAATTGTGTACTATATCAAATTAAATATGGCAGCTGTGCCCTACTTAGCTTACGTTTCTATTTTGGGGTTGAGATGACATGATAAACCTTTCAAGATTTGCTTGTGAGAAGTTCATGTAATGTCATCTCATCCCTTCGATGGAAACATAGCTTTGTGTATGGTTGTTTATAATTATGATATATAGGTAATGTTTATTTACCTGTTGCCAGCCCTTCGGCGCAGTAGTAGGGCTACTGCTGGCGATGCTAGTAACCCGTGTTCAGTAGCAGGCTTGGAGTCGTTGGGGGGCCAGTCAGGGTGGGGAGGATTGAGCATCCAAATCCAGACCTGTATGCGTTATATACGGAGAAAGAACAGTTCAGAAGAGCTTTTTTAACAGCAAATTGTTGATTTATTAGTCACCACTGTGGAGGCCCCTAAGCGTGCGAAGTGCTAGGGGCCTCCACAGTGTGAACAAATAAATCAACTATTTGGATTAAAACTCTTTGAACTTTCTTTTCCATACAGAGCGCATACAGGTCTGGATTTGAATTTTATGCCGAGGGTTTGTCACCCTAATGTATGCGATCCTCTCGTAGCTTTTGAGCGCAGCGATTTGTTTGCTGGAATTCATTAGGATTGAGCATCCCACAGGACACCCTCCTTCTCCAGTTAGGGATGGTTGATATTCCTGCTGCTATACTGCCAGCTGGGTGGCCACAGGTAGCAGTGCAGATCGGGGACACCATGGGAAGGACAGACGTTGGCCAGATCCAGGTGCACTGCCATGCCTCTACGAGTGTGTGTGACCCCCGGATCTCTCTGCGTGCTGACGTCCATGGGTGGGAGAAAACTAAAAAAAATGGCCCCTGCACGCCAGGATGATGAAGTGGCCAGCACCGTCCCCGGATCTCCCCTGTCTGTCCTGAGGCAGTGGCTTCCTGACGTCACATGGAAGTTCGGGGGGGGGACCCTCGTCCCTGCCTGGTGGGTAAACCACGGCTCCCAAGGGGAAGGCCTGTGCACTGGACCTCGGGTAAGGTGGGGACAACAGCCGACTGGATTCCTTGGTGACTCCCGGAGGAGTTAGCGTGCAGGCAGCACAGGGATAAAACATCAAATAAAAAAAAAAATATTTACTTGTAAAAATCTTTCCTAATTTCTCAGCAATTTTACTCCCTCCCTAAGTAATGTTAGCAGCCTGCAACATTATGTACATTGTTAGCCTGACCACATCACAGGAAACGTACGAATACTAACCTGCCTACATTGTAAACTCATAATACCAGCCTGCCTTGGCCCTAATCTGGCTTCCATAGTTGTACCCTTCCTACATTCCTTCCCACCCCCCATGACTCTGGCACTTCTTATCTGTTGTCTGTTTTCTCTGACAAATGCTGCTGGCTGCCTTGTTACCATGCTACCCTTGAATTGTATTAATCTGTACAATCTGAAAAAATTGTCAAGTATCTAGAGGCCAGAGGGGCACAGGACCCAAGGCAGCATGGATTCACAGCAGGAAGGTCATGCCAGACAAATCTGATAGATTTCTTTGACTGGGTGACCAAAGTAGTAGATCAGGGAGGGGCTGTGGACATGGCCTACCTAGACTTTAGCAAGGCATTTGACACAGTCCCACACAAAAGATTAATATACAAGTTAGCTAGCCTGGGAGTGGGTCCCAAGATGACAGCCTGGGTAAAAAATTGGCTGGAAAATAGGACACAGAGAGTAATAGTAAATGGAGTCCACTCTGATGAAAGGGGGGTTACTAGTGGGGTACCGCAGGGTTCAGTATTAGGACCAGTCCTCTTCAGTGTCTTTATAAGCGACATTGCAGAGGGACTGGAAGAAAATATGTCTCTTTGCAGATGACACAAAGATCTGCAACAGAGCTGATGCACAAGGTGGGGTGGAAAGGATGAAAAGGGACTTGGCAAGGTTAGAAGAATGGTCAAATGTATGGCAGCTTAGATTCAATGCTAAGAAGTGCAAGGTAATGCACCTGGGAAACAAAAACCCAGGGGAAGAGTACACAATGGTGGGTGAGATACTAACAGCAGCAAAAATGGAAAGGGACCTGGGGGTAGTCATATCAGATGACCTAAAGGTGGGCAAGCAATGTGAGAGGGCAGCAATGAGGGCTGGGGGGATATTGGGATGCATAGGAGAGGCATCACCAGTAGAAAACAGAGAGATTATTATCCCTCTGTACAGACAGCTGGTCAGACCCCATCTGGAGTACTGCATGCAGTTCTGGAGACCCAGTCTTAGCAAGAGACATAGACAGGATGGAAGCTGTCCAGAGGAGGGCAACTAAAATGGTGCAGGGTCTGCACGGGAGACATATGAAGAGAGAGACTAAAGAAGCTTAATATGTATAGCCTCGAGGAAAGGAGGGAGAGGGGGACATGATAGAAACTTTCAAGTACCTCAAGGGAATCAACAAAGTCCAAGAGGGTAGCATCTTTCAAAAAAAGAGGTGTGCAAGAACAAGGGGGCACAATTTGAAGATAGAGGGGCGGCTCAGAGGTAATTTAAGGAAGTATTTTTCACAGAGAGGGTTGTGGATGCATGGAACGGCCTTCCGGAGGAGGTCGTGGAGTCAAAAACAGTGGTGGAATTCAAGCATGCATGGGACAGTCATAAGGCAATTCTAGGGGATGGGGGTAGGAAAAAGTAGGCTGCTGGTTAACTAGGATCTGCAGCTTATCCAGTAGGCAGGGAAATGGGCAGACTGGGTGGGCCAAGCGGTCCTTATCTGCCGTCAAATTCTGTGTTTCTATGTTTACTCTGTTTACAATGTCCACATTGTTGTAATGTCTGTCTTGATGTTCCCCATTATTTGTGTTTCTGTGACGTGGAACCTTTGTAAAAGAGCCAAGTCTCAAAGGTATTTGTAATACTAGACTTCATACCTCTCAACTGTCCCTGATTTTGCCTCAAAATTTTACTCTGTCCCTCCTAAAAATTGTGTCTCCGTGACCAAACGGCGGGGGTTATAAGCACAAACTAATGTCAAACATTAAAGTGACAGACTTGTTCTTCTTTAGAAAATGCATTTTACACTAACTCCTTTATTCTACCAGCTTCCTGAGTGGATATCTCCAATTTTGTAGAAGTGTCCCTGATTTTGGTCCTTTGTCCCTGATTTTTTTAAGCCTTGTCCCTGATTTATGAGGCAGGAGGTTGACAGGTATGCTAGACTTGATAAAAAAAAAAAAAAATAGTTCTGTGCCAGTGGTTCCCCCATTCTTTTTGAATGTTTGCGAGGGGTGCAGCCAGCAGTAAAAAATATTTTATGTGCAGAGTGTGGCGATGAAAGCCTCTTTGTAAGCATCTGTTGGGTAGCAAGGAAGCATGGTGAAGGTAGTGCACGCATGGTAGCTAGGCAGGAATGTGCGACCAGTACTTAGAGAGAGAGAGAGAGAGAGAGATGTGACTGCCTGAAATTGTAAGGGAGAGTGAGAGCTGTCAATGCTTCAGGAGATCTGTGAACTTGGATTACCCTTTGACCTTTTGAGGATGTTTGAATGTGGGACACAGAGGAGCGTTAGCGTGACCATGAAAGCTTGATTTGAAATATGCTTAAATAAAATAAAAGTGGTATTACAATCTAAGTTTTTTTTTGTTTGTTTTTTTATGATGGGAAGGGTTGGAAAAAAAGCATATTTAAGATTTTTTATGCTCGGGTGTTGTGCTCAGGTTGAGCAAGGGGAAAAAGTGGCTGCCAAATAATTTTTTTAAATCTTGTAGTGGTCTAGGGATTTGTGATAAGGCTAAGTACCAGAATGACCTTGTGGCTAGCTAAATCACTGTATGGTCATCTGATGGGTCTTGGCTAATCAGAAGTCTTTATTTTTGGGATCTGTTTTATAACTTCTGTTTATGACACACCAAAGGGCACAGTGTGATTGGGCTAAGGGACTAAGAAGACACCTTCAAGGCATACCTTTCAGCCTACCAGCACCCAGATGTGGGACACATCCAACATGAAGATTCAGGCTCAACGCTGTAACAACTAGCATTCTGGTTTAACCTACTGTAGTTCACAGCTAATAAAGAATCAGTGGTTAATATGAATTCTTGCTTAAAGTGAGTTTGCCACTTAATTAGGGCCATAGACATGGTCACAGACTCGGGATGGGGGTGGCACAGGCACCCTGGTTTTTTTTTCAGTTGAGAAAGGGTGAAAATCTGTAATTTAGTGTTCTAGTAGACTAATATATAATTGGTCACTTTTGGAAAAAAATTTGAAAAACATATTATTTTGATAATTTGGCTTCTGTGTTATAGATTTCTGAATTTCCCATCCCTTTATTTTTCATTACTAGGCTGTTTACTTGGGGAAAACAAGATCCTTGTATCCCATGATTGATTTGTTCCTGCTGTTAAATTATTTGCTGAAGCTACCATAATCCTGTGTGTGAAACATCTTATAAAATGGGTAGAGGAAAAACCTGCATCCTGATTGGTGGAGAGGATTCTCAAGCCACGTGTTTCAGGAAAATAAACCTGTGGCTTTGCACTTCTTCCAGCAATCAGCATTGAGTACATGAAGGTATTAATGCCTGTAGCAAATTTTTCCCCCCCAAAAAAAATTTGTGGCAGCCATGTTTGTAAGGTAAAAGCAGTACTTGCATTTACTTTAAAAACACAGCCGTGTCACATTTTCTAAAATGTACTCCCCCAACTCCGATTGACACAACACAAAGTAAAAATAAAAACTAGGCATTTGCTTCCATCCTTATTTGGTATTTTTATTCTACCTTGAATTCGGAGGCCTGCTCTTCCGGCACTACACTTTCTGATCGCACTGTTAGCTTGGCCTGTGCTCCCTCCCAGTCCACAACTGTACCCGGTCGCCCCCCCCCCACCCCGGACAACCTCTATACACAAGTGGGTATACTCTACGTAGAGTTTGAGAGATGAGTAAAAGGAGAGAGAGTGAATAACAGACCAAACGTGATGGTATTGAAGGTTTAAAAAAGGGGGCAAGACAGTGGTTCCATCATGCTGTTACGCTATCTGTCCTGCTACACTGTCTCTGTGTTCTGTCTCAGCCATCAGACACAGCATACCTCTAGCATTTCCTGATATCACACTTCCTCTGTCTCTCTTTCTCAGGCAGAGATTGTATTCACACTGCGATGGGAACGGGGGGGGGGGGGCATACTGGGATGATTGTGAGAAACGGACCTCAGTGTCCGGAGGGGGGGAACGCAGCTGAGACGGTGGTTCTTTCATGCCGTCGTGCTCCCGCTCCACCATCTCTTTCTCACTCATCAGAGACAGCATGTCTCCAGCAATCCTGATATCCTGCTACTCTTTGTCTCTGTTCTTATGCAGAGATAGTATTCACACTGTGATTGGATAGGGAGAGGGCGTGGGGGGGGCATACTGAAATGAGTGTGGGAGATGGAACTTGGTGTCTCAGTACCACACTGGGATGAGTGGGAGGGAGACCAGCTGAGGAACTTTTGGTTTTTTTTAAATAAGAAACTATGGAATCTGGATTTAAAACTTGATTGTTCTTTAATTTTTGTATTAGCACAATGCATTTTACAAGCGCAATAAGACACTCCAGGCAGGGTGTGGGTTCCTTTTCCTGAACCACACTTCCAGGTAGTTGAAGGCACTCTGCACAAGCGCCTTGTGCCTCACATTATGACTGGTCTTGTGATTCACGAAAAGAAACCCACATTCTGTTATGACTTGTTGCTTACATAATCATTTCCACTGCAACAAACTGTGATGTCATGAACTCAGGATTATGATTTCAGTAGAGGATTAAGCAGCAGAAGCAGATGAACTGTATGGGTATGGATGCTGTTTCCATTCAAATTGACCTAGTAATGAAGAACAAGGGGGAAGAAATCCAGACAATAGATACAGTAAATTATAAGATGAACTGTTTCTAAATATTATGTTTTCAGAGTTTTCTCAAAACAAGCAAAACACTTTAAAATCTCAGTGAGCAACATAATCACGTGGGATACAAGGTTTTCGTTTTGTAAAATGAAGCAATAACAAATTACAGGGTGTGTGCTGTTAAGGAATGTCTTGATCTGGACTTTAAAAAGCCTTGCTGGTCTCTCTCTCTCTGTTTCGTGCATTTTCTGTAAATTGTGTACATTGGTTTTATGTATTACCAGGAGTCACTCTCCTAACCTTGTCGAGTTAAACATATATTTTTACTTGTACTTCTGTAATTATTTTTTCGTGACTTGTATGCACCTTTGCTTGGAGTAATCAACGGTATCATTCCATGCTATTAATTCTCGCCATGTACTGTATGTGTTTTTACTGTTCACTGTTATGTGCCATCTTGATTTCCCAGATTGTGCCTGAAAGCGTTCCCTGGGACCAGTGCACCCACCGAATTAACAATTAAATGAAATAAATAAATGGTGATAATGTGATGCTGAGGAGGCAGTACATACAGAATAATATATGGAGTGGTGTGTGTAACGAGATTTTACACACACCCAAATTGTGGGATGCTACATAGGGTTTGAAATGCATCCCTAGCGAGGGCTGTGCGTCGTCGAGTTCCCACCACTAGTCTATTACATAATTGCTGGTGTGTGCTTTTAGCCTCAGCAATTATAAAAAAATCATGAAACAGATTAGCTTTTAGGCAGAGGGGACTAGTGAGGATTTTGTGCTGTCCTGGACCCTGGTCTGTCAACTGACAGTAATTCTCTTTTTTGGCAAGTCATGGAGCAAGTTCTGTTCTGTGCTTTTTTCTAACTTACGGGGAACGGCAGTTGAGCTTTGAAGAGTTTCCGGTAGGAAGAGGTGGGCAGATCCGCTGGCTCTTGCGTGCTGGCAGTGAAACCGAAACCAGACGGTGTGCTTCAGTATTTTCGGTTTGGTTTTCCCTGCCAGTGAGTACAGGAAAAGAGGAGATTTTGTTTTTTTATTAAAAAACTATTCATCGATGACTGCGAGCAACTGCAGTTGGGCGATGTTCTAACCCTTGCAGTTGAAGGAAGAACGCGCGACTGGGACATGCGCAATCCAAAGGAAAACTGGTTATAATTTGCCGTTGTATTATAACCAGTTATAATGGCAAATTGTAACCAGGTTTCCCTATGGGAAAAAGCGCTACCCAGTAATTATATAAGGAATAATCCATGGTCTGGTGTGCGGCAGTATTGTAATAACCAACGACCTTGGTGTGTTGTGAGGTCTGAGGCGCAGCCGTTATCAGCTAATTTGCATACCTAGTGTGCCTTTGTTTTTGTTACTGTTTTTCTGACCCCCATCCTGCCAGCCTCCCCAGCCCCATCACCCCAGCTTCCCTTGGGACTTAGCTTTTGGCAATTGCATGTTCCCCTAGCCCCCCCGCTGGTGGAGTCAGCGGGGTTCTCCAGTCCCCGCTGCATCACAGATCTGGTTGGCAGCAGCAGTGCCCAGGTCACTGGGTGTGGGGTCCGTGGGAGGCAGGAACCATCCTGCCAACTGGCCTTTCAGCATTTTCTTCCTCCCCTTGGATGAGGGGACATGCAGTGGCATCAGGATGCACCATGCACACTTTAGTACACCTTGTCTCGGCAGTTGCCATTCCTCCTGGTACCAGGTTCAGGGAGCAGATTCAACACATGTCTTGTGCTGCCTGAGGTCAAGAAATATATTGTGGGGATATGTTCAGGGGTCAAACTTAATATTTTTTTCTTTTGCACTAGCCAGCCAGACAAGTTAATTAAAAATTGCGCTAGCCCACAGATGGTTGCACTTGCCAACAATAATAGTGGTAAATTTTGATCGGTTATACAGGAAAAATACAAGCCAAGAAATACTCTGATTATTGCATATTTATCCTGCTTCCATGTTGCTTCCTGCCTCAGCAAAAAAAAGACTGCAGTCCAATCACATGCAATATGTACCCCCCTCTGTTTTGTACCATGTGCCCCTTGCTTCCTCTTTCTTCACCCCCTTCCAACCAAATCAGAGAATACCATAATAGTAAATGCGTAATCAAGCAGTTCTAGCTCTGCACACACACTAGCCAACATCATCCTGCACCTCATCACAGTCCTACCCTGACTTGCAGGGCAATGTACAGAGTCAGGCAGAGAAAGACACTCTCATCCCCCACCTTGTGATTAACCAGACCTGCACTTCTGGAAGCTTTCTTACACTACAAAGTGAGCCAGGGGCAGTTCTAGGATTTCTTTGGAGAGAGAGTTAAACGAACACAGGGGGCTTGGGATGTAAGAAACTTGGACATATCTGTTTATATATACCAGGCACAAAAGTATTGATTTAACATGCTGTACCCTAACAACAACAGATTTTTCATAAGTGTCCTTTCGCCAGCCAAAGGGGAAGCAGTATACAGGCATGAAGTCAGTGGCAGTGTCAGCGGCTCAGTAGGTAGCACACTCGCCTCTGAGGCCGGGAGATCAGAGGGCTCTGGGTTCAGTTCCCACATCTGGCACTTGGGTTAATATCCCAGTACTGACACTGTAGTGCAGCACGAGAGGGGTGCTGCACTTCTGAGGTGCCGTCTTTCGGATGAGACGTTAAACCGAGGTCCCATCTGCCTGGATTGGTGGTAGTTCAGGTGGATGTTAAAAATCCCATGGCACTTATCGAAAAGAGTAGGGATATTTCCCCAGTGTCCTGGCCAAATTTCCCTCATTCACTCAAAATACCACCAACAGCTTAATCTGGTTCAAGGTCTGCTGGCATTCATCTGTATCCTCCTCCCCCGGGTCATGCCTGAAAATAGGCAGGATTTGTCTAGTACACTTACCTGGTCAACAAAAACTAAATAAAAATAAATAAATGATGCTGTACTATCTCTCTTTCTATATAGAATGATCTGTGCACACCAGGAATACCATTTTAACCTTTCAAATGATATATTTTACTAAAGTTTTGCTTTGTACAGCACATGCTCCAAAGCATGGTCTTTAGGATGAAATTACATGCTGGGTGATATAAGGGTGGAACTGCATGAATGGCATTGACTGGTGTGATCCATTAAGAGGAGCTGTGGACCCCTACACCAGTCAGTAATGGCAGCTATGGGTCTATGGATGGCCACTCCAGAGTCTAATCTGCAGTGTTGTCCAGCGAAAGTATAGAGTTGACAGACCACCTGGCTGGGCAGACAGTGTATACATCATAGCATTCTGTCACTGCAGTGTTGGATACAGACACTCAAAAGGTTGGGAACTGAGGCCCACTGGTCTTAATACTGTGGGACAAATCAAAGACAAGTTCAGCAAACTGGAAGCTAGTAACTTAAAGGGGCACTGTCAGCTTTGCTCCTTCGCTTTTTGCCTGAACCGAAAAATGCACCACTTAGCACACACCCATTAAACATTCACTGCAGAACCCCCCCCATATGGTTGAAATAAAAGTATATTTACAATTTTATTCATTTTCAGCCTTAATTTCTATCCATCCATCCCGACCGAAAGTGCCCCGCGTCCGGAAGCACATCAAGTCGAGAGAGCAGCAGATCTAGCAGGGCGCATTCATGAGCTGCAAGTTTTTCACATTCTGTCAGTAAAAGAATAATAATCTGTCACTTTATGTTATACAAAAATGCTGCTGCCATCTCCCATGACAAACCGAGCATTGCAAGTAGTAAAAGTTACTATTTTAAATCTGAGCTGAAATCCCGGGCATGTGCTCGAGAGTCATGCACGAAGATCCTGCGCATGCGCAAGAGTGTGCAATTGGCGCGCGTGCCCAGGATTTCAGCTCGGATTTAAAATAGTAACTTTTACTACTCACAGTGCTTGGTTTGTCGTGGGAGGTGGCAGCAGCATTTTTGTATAACATAGGGTGCCGGATTATTATTCTTTTACTGACAGAATGTGAAAACTTGCAGCTCGTGAACGCGCTCCTGCCAGACCCGCGTTCCCGACTTGGATGTGCTTCCGGGACGTGGGGCACTTTCGGTTGGGATGGATGGATAGAAATTAAGGCTGAAAATGAATAAAATTGTAAATATACTTTTATTTCAACCATATGGGGGGTTTCTGCAGTGATTGTTTAATGGGTGTGTGCCAAGAGTTGCATTTTTCGGATCAGGCAAAAAGCGAAGGAGCAAAGCTGACAGTGCCCCTTTAACCACTCTACCCTTGATTATAGCATTCACACTAGTCGACTGTCCTAACAACTGAGTGATGACTCACGTCTTTTGTTGGATCCTCCCTCTTGAACTGCCAGATAATTGCAGCTCTTAATGAGCTGCTAATCATACTAGGCCACCTGGAACACTGAGAGAGATTAGCAAAAGGACTACAGCCTGCTAAAGCAAGGACTTTTTCAACTTCATTAACAGCCATGAAAAACCTGCACTAGTCAAGACGGACAAGTAGAGGGTTAGCTGTACTAGCCCTGATCAATTTGCACTGGGTTCAGGGCTAGTAAAACAATGTTAAGATCGAACCCTGTGTGTTTTGAGTATGGTGGGCAGCAGCTATCACATATCTCATAATCTAAGACACTTGTCATCTCTTGCTGTCCCACTTGCAAATCAGTATTTTTTATTGGCTTAAGAGACGTGTTCAGTTTGCTCTCCCAGCTAAATGATAGTGTGGGTGTGGTAACTGATAAAGAGAAGGTGGGTTTACATGAGGAAAAGCCCCTTTAAGAGAAGGCTAGGTTATAGAGTCAGAAAGAGTTTCCATTTGTCCTGTTATGTGCCAGAAAGATCATGGCTGGCATGGTCAGACTAAGAAGAAAACATGAAATAACTGATTTTAAAAAGTAAGCTATTCACACAATTGAAACACGGTGAATAGGAGATCCTCGAGGAGCTGAGTGCAATTTATGACACCACCGATTTATTCACTCCCACATTTATATTGACTTTTATTAAACCAAAAGGTATGCGAATTGACAAAAACTTGCTGAAACAAATTTTAAAATTTATAACGGCAGCCCACAAAATTATCACTAGACTGTGGTTTACAAATAAAATACCCACTATAAAAGCCTGGATTGTTTTGTCCAGGGAGATTTATGCCCTTGAGCGACTTACGGCCAAGATAGTGGACAGAGTTCAAAAATTTGATGTACAATGGCAAAAGTGGGTATCGTACCAACTAAATCATTATGATGATTTTTGATTTTGTACCTTAAGCTATGTACTTAACATGTAATTTTGCTCTTCTTTTGCACTGAAAAGATACTCGGGATATGATCTGTGATGCTCCTTGAATTTTAATGGGAATAAAATCTGGGAGGGATAGGGGAGTGCTCACCGTGCTGTGCCTGATTTTATTTGCATGGATCACAGATTGAACTTACAATGAGTAATTTTGATTCTCTGGATACTGAAGCAATAAGATGTTAATTTATTTTCCCCTAATATAACTGCTACAAGTATACATGTAATGTATTGTGATGTAATACATGGAGATGCTTAAATAATAGTATACTAACCCATACAAAAAAATCCCGGTAATACCACATCAGCCAAAGTGATAATACCATCGTTCGTCCCTGATAATACTGTCGCTCAGAAGTGATAATAGTATCGCTGCTGCTCTGAACGATAGTATTATCAGTTAAACGGAACAGCGCATGCCCAAGATTCAGACCTGGTTACTAAGCTTCACTCTCTGCAGTCGCTAGACTCAGGACGCCAGATTTGTAAACCGTGCTTCGTGATTGGCTGCCTTTTCTCTCACAGAGGGCAGAATACTTTCAAAAAAAATGTCGTCCATCTCTCACTTCACGACAGTAACTCGTACCCACAGAACTTGGGATCTTTATTTTTGCCTCGACTTTTTTTACCCCGCAAGACAACAGTACCTCGTTGATTACTGCACATTACAGACCAGAAAAAAACGGTAGGACTCCATGTGGCGAGAGGACTGGCGACTTGGGGGCAGGCGGCAGCCAGCGAGAATGCGGAGAACAAAATCACACACAATTCCTATGGAATTTGGCTCCATATTACAAAAATAACAAAGGGTGTATGCAGAGCTAGGAGTACTCTCACTGAGAGTTCTGGGGACATGCGAACCTCTTGAGCTTCGCTCTCGAGGTTCCCATGTCCCCAGAACCTCTCAATGGGATTACTCCCTTGTAATGCATACACTCCTATGTATTATTCTATTTGTTATCAACTGGTATTAATAAGTGATGTATTGCTGCTTGTAAAACTGTTGCATTTATAAATTAAATAAAAAGACTAAATTGAAACACGGTGAATCATAAAATACAGTAAAACAGCATTTAATGTAGAAAATCTGAGCTGTACCAAAGGATTTGACTGAGCAGGATCAGTTTTAACTTTTCAAGTTGAAGTACTCTCTGTTAAATTAGTTTACTACATCACTAATTGTCCACAGTAAGAATCCTAGAAACATAGGAAAGTGACGGACAGAAAAAGACCTGAATAGTTCATCTAGTCAATCCCAAGACTCCATACTTGGAGATGCTCTAGTTTATGTTCTCTCTTCCAGTCACCCCTCCCCACCCCCACTTACTGTCTGATAAATCCTTTAAATGTATCCCACTTCCTGTCTGATGACTCCTTAAATTGGCTCCCACTTCCTCTTGAACCCTGCTATTGTCTTTCCCTCCACAACCTTGTCAGGAAGTTTATTTCCAAGTCCACTGTATTCCAGGCTTGCCCCATTTTTCAAGAAACCATTCAGTATTCTGGCTGGCCCACCGGCATAGGGGTAATGCTACTGCTTAGGACACCGATGACCTGGGTTCGGAAGTGAATCTGGGCTGTCGGAGGGGCGGCTGCGGAGAGGAGGATCAAGCGTCTGTAGGATTGCTCTACTCCTCCAGGGAGGAAGAGTGGGTAGAACCTGAATTTTGCCTGTCCCCTGGTGGAAGCTGAGGGAAAGGCAGTTTGCACCAAGAAGGCCGGGAGACATGGCAGTCGTTGCGCAGGTGCGCATAGCGTACACCATAATGTCATTGCACATCATGTCTCCCAGGACTGAAAACTGGAGGAAAAAGCCAGCAGTAGGATAACAGCGAGCACCCGCAGGCCCTCACCCAACCAGCTGGGCATGCCGATCAGAACCAGATCTGTTGTGCGGCAGGGCTTGAGAAACCTGACGACCCGTTGGGAACAAGCCCTGGAGAAAAATGGCCGGGCAGGTAAGTCACAGCGGAGGTCAGGGTGACAGGGCTGGGGCACTCACCAGAAGGAGGGCTAACTGGGGGGGGGGGGAGACTGAGAGGCAGAGAGAGGAAAAAAAAAGAAACCATTCAGTATTCTTAGATTGAGAAAGTCCACTGTCCTATGACAAGTTCCCAAACAGAGATAAAAAGGATGTGACTTAATCTCAATTTCTTTTTCTTAAGCTTTTTTCCTACTCTCACGCAGTGGCCTCCTTCCCCTCAGGTCACCCACCCTGTCTCTCACCAGCATAGGGACTTACTTGCAGGGAGGTCCACAATGAATATACTCCCCATGGCAGGTCAGAGGAGAGAAGGCTGTCATCATCCTCAAAGCACAATCCAGAGTTCCCCAGGGCCCTGTAGGCGGTACGTAGAGTGCAGGGACCAGGAGATATCCTGCTGCTGCAGGTGTGTTCTGTTTTCTTGTTGGCTTCCCCAGGGCTGAGTCATGTGCAGTAATGCGTGTGTTAATGCATGCACACGTTACAGGCATCTGTGTTGGGTCCCCTTCTCATGGAGCTTGCTTGTCACACCACCCAGCCTCGGGTAGGTTGTGACGGTGCAGAGAGGTGCCAACCTCCCCCTCCCCCCCGAAGAAGGAGAGCAGTCCTTGGGACACTCAATTGTCTTCCCCCCAGCAGGCTTGTGAGCAACTCTGATCTGCTTCCAAACATAGGTCACCAGCGTGGCAAGAGGTAAGGCGACCAGCGCCTAGGCCCCCAATGCCACCAGTTTGGCTTTCACTCTCAATTTCTTATTGGGAAATGTTATTAATCCACATTAACTGGCCATCCCAGTGTTTCTCTGACATGCAGCTTTATAATGAGTTGGGCCTTGCAGATTCAGGCATTAGATTTCCTTTTTCTAATACAATTCTTTCTTAGTTATATGTTTGGCTTTATGTATGAAATGCTCTCACCAACAACATTTTAAGAGTGATCTCTGTGTTTTTTTTTTTTGTTTTTCATGTGCTGTTTCCTATCTGGAATGTAATGGGCCTAACATGGCATCTGACCTTGTGACATGTATGAAAAAACAGAGATCACCGTTTAATGACCGAATCTACAAGGACCAACTCATGAATAAGCTGCATATCAGCGAACCATGGAGATGGACAGTTAACATGAATTAATAAAATCACCTGATAAATTGTGATCGAGTCATGTCCTTTTTGTCTCTGTTAGGAAGTTTTTCCACTCATCCTTTACCCTGTCTGTAAAGTAATACTTCCTAATGTCCTTTTTGCACTTTTCCTTCTCAGCTTGAGCATATGCCCCCGGTGGATGCACAGTTTCTTAATTTGAATAGACTTACGAACATACGAAACTTGCTTGCTGTGTGTCCACTCAGTTGAACCCTTTCATGAACTTGAAAGTCTCCACCTTGTCCACCTGTCTCTTCTGTCTTCCACTGAATATATGTTGAGACTTTTCAGTCCCTCATACACCTTACCCTACTGACCATGGATCATCTTTATAGCCCTTCATGCTCTTGGCAGCTATGCCAAGGCTGGTCCTCACTTTGTCCGTCTTGGGCATTTCAAACAGCAGAGCATGTATCTGAGACCAGAGGCATCCTTGGTAAACCACCATTTTAGCCTGGTGCAATGCTGTCCTCAGGGATGACTTGGCTGAAGTGAATATCCTCCTTCCCAATGCTTTCATCTGCATAGGGTCTGGGGGGTGGCTTAGTTGTGGATATGGGTCTGCGCCCCACAATGTGGTGACTGAGATCTCTATGAGACCCAGCTCAAGTCAGATGGTAAGTCAGGTCAGGAGTCCCCTTGGAGGAGGGGGAGTGGTGAAGGGATGCATCCAGACCTCCATGGTGACTTTTCCCAGTGTCGTATACTAGGAAGGTATCACTACTGTGCCCTGATTGGGCAGCATCAAGAAGCGTAGAGGCATTGCATTAGGGTTTATGCCCACTAGATTCCAGCATCTCCATTAGGAATCACGGAAAGAGAACATCTTCAGTGTCATAGGAGACGTTGATAAAAGAGTCCATATCCTTTGAGAAGGAAGTTTAGCGAGAAGAGGCTGGAACATCACTGGGGGATGGAGCTGGGGAGGTGCAGGGAACAGTGCTGGGTTAGTCTCCCTGAACAGCACTGAACATTCTCCAACCAATTGTGGAACTGCTGCTGACACAGCTGGCCCAAAGGCCTGGGAGATTTGTCCACTCTATCAGAAAGAGACTCTGGCAGTTGAGGAGGCAGTCTGAAGGTGATGCTGGTGACTTGGAGATCCACTGTACGGGTGCCCAGTCTAGGACTGTGTGTTCTATTGGGATCCTTGACTGAGAGGGAGGACAAGTAGCACTTCCCGAACCAAGTAGTCATAACACTGGTGGTGCTTAGTGGAGAGGCGTGTTAAAGGGGAATTTCTGACTGGATGACAACTAGCCAGCCTCCAGAGAAACCTGCTACAAGGAACGTCCTGGTTTTGGAGTTGATGATGCCATCGATACTGGTGGTGGCCATGATATTGGCACTGTCCCTAATGTCAACACTGCTAGTGTTGTCTGAGGCACTGACACTGGCACAGACAGCCCCACAGATAACAACAGGGACAGTGTTGTCTGCCACGATGTTCACACTGCAAACAGTCTTGTGCTTTAGACCAGCACTAGCGCCCACAACCGCACTGACACAGGCACCGGCACTGCAAGTGGCAGTGACACCGGAATTGGCACCAATAGTCTGCATCAGTGTCATTAACACAGCAGCTGGCACTGAGCAGGGTGCCGACCCCAGTGATGGGGTTATCCAGTGCTGAAGGCTACTGGACCATGGTAAGTGCTCTTGCAACTGCAGAGAATGGATCAGAGGTCTGTCAGATGCCACCCTTGAGACTCCTGAACAACCCCAATGCAGTGGGGGGAGGCAGAACCAGAACCTCAACTGTCTTCAAAGAGCAGAGAGGGGACCAGTCTGGTGATCTACCTTTAGAATGCTCGTGTCAAGGCTCGTCACCAATGTCTGGGATGATTCATTCCATCTTCAGAGCCTGAAGCTCCAACATCTCAAAATCAAAGGTGGCATAGCCCTCCATATCATGGGTTGATCCAAGGCAGGTGAAGCAAAGAGTGCAGTATGTCGGTAGGTGTGGGAGATATTTTTCCCGCATTGACAATGCCAGAAAAGCAGCCCCAAGGGCTTTGTAGGCTTATGTTTTTTGGAATGTGATATATTCTTGAAAAATAATAAAAGGTGTAAATTGGATGAACTGAGACACACAATCAGTGGCGGGAAAAAGAGAACTGAGGCAGTTAGGGTGTCGATGACAGTTATTGGCTCCAGTGCACGATGTCATGCATGCGCTGGTGCTGACACTGTTTTCAGCATCCTCATGTGGGTCCCCAGCACCTCAGGCCCTCAGACTAAAAAGTGGGGCTCTATGGAGAAGATTGATTCTTGAAAGATTCCACCACTTGGTTTTACCTTTCCCAGGATAGACCCCCTTTATTGTACAGATTGTCAATGGGGTAGACCTGTGGATGGACCAACTAGGTTGGGGGCATGAAGAATGCATGAAAGAAATATTGGAATCAGATTAGCATACATTTTGGTACATGAGCTCAGTTGGGGTTCTTACTTTAGGACTGGCAAGTGTCGGAAAATGTCATTGAGGTGAAGAGCCCAGTTCTGGGGAAGGAGGCACAGGACAACCATCATTGGTGTACCCTTTGCCAGCCAACTACAGAGCAACATCGACATCTGCTCTGAAAGCAGCTGTATACCAGCCCTTTCAAAGGACAGGTTGAGGCTGTGGCAGCTTGGATATTGGTGTGGGTTGTGGGGGACAATTGGGGGGACTACCGAACCAAGTGTATTTCACCTCACAATTTAGTTAAAAAAAAGTCTGCTGTGAACTAAACAAACTGACAGACTTACTGAACAGATATGTGTTGTAAGTTTGAAGAGAAGCAGTCAGCAATAAGAGCCTCACACCCAAAGTGTGGGATTGGTCCTAATTTGCACTTTATGTGCAAAAACATTTTTTTTTTACAACAGTATCTTGCTTATTTTGCTGAGTTTCAAGATGACATTTCCTGTAATCAGAGACTCCAGAATCTCCTGCAGCTGACATCAGAGGAGGGTTGCTGCAGTGGGAGATTCAGTAGCCTACAGCGCATGTTACGAGTTTTTATAAGCTCAGATCGGATGTACTAGTACTCTCCCAGTGCGAACTGTCAAATAGCAGACACTAGCGATATAGATGTCTATCAGCAAGCGGGAATGCGCACGGTCTCAGATAATGTCAGTGCGCTGCACGGAAACAACTTCTGGATACTGTACGATGCAGCAATACTAGTATTATCTGATGTTTGTGTACTGTGATGTAAAATCCTGGCTGCACACTATCCCAGTCGCACTTGCCATGTTACAAGCGCATTAATCACCTCTAGCTTCGGGCTCCACCGGGGATTAATGCCTTCGGCCTCATGCACCAACCCAACCCCCCCCAAGCAGGGCATTAATCCACCGGTAGAGCCCTCCTCTGTCGGTGATTAATGCTTACTAAATGAATTGGTTCTTGGTGAATACTAGAAGACAAAGGATCAACATTAGGGGCATTATGTCAGAATGGGAGAAGGTAACCAGTGGAGTACCCCAGGGTTCTGTTTTGGGGCCAGTTTTATTTAACATCTATATTGTGTCAATGATTTGTGGACATCGTCTGATTGTTTAAGTACACAGATGACACAAAGCTTGGTTGTGCAATTGATGTAAATCTGACTCCCAAAATCTGCAGCAAGAGCTTGATAGACTGGATTTGTGGGCAAACAAACATAAATTGGCTTTTAACTTGGACAAGTGTGCAGTTATGCATTTGGGTCATTCCAGTATCATGGCACCATATTATTTGGGGGGCAAAACACTTAGAATCTCCACTGAAGGAAAGGGTGTAGGAATTATTTTTAATAATAACCTCAAGAACAGCAGGAATTGTCAGGTAAAGGCTAGCAGGGCTAGAAGTATATTGACCTGTATAGCTAGACACATATCCAGCAGGGACCAATGGGTAATTCTTCCATTGTGTTAGTCGCTTGTGAGACCGCATCTGGAGTACTGTTCACAGTTTTCATCCTCACTTAATAACAGAGATATCAACTTATTGGGGAGTTTCCAGAGGAGAGCTACCAGAATGATTAGATCGGTTAAATACCTGAACTATGAGGATAGACTTGAGGGTTCTTGATCTGTACTCATTGGAGTATAGGTATCTGAGGAGGGATATGTGTTTTAGTTTTTAGTGCCTTTACTAAAGATGATCTTTGGGATTGTGCAAGATTAGTGTGTACAGACACTGACTACGTCACAAGATCTCATGGTTTACAGCTACAAGGACAAACAAGAATTAAAAAATGGCAGGATTCTTTAGTCAACGAGTGGTGGGAATGTGGAATGGACTCCCTCCTGAGGTTGTGGGTAGTAATAATATGAATACCTTTAAACATCACTTAGATAAACATTGCTCCTTACATTCTATCTGAGGTTATTCCCTTTGAGTTAAGGGCAAGCTGTATAAGGGTTTGTGCCTAACCTGGCTCATAGCAGTTCTATGATTCCTATGATCACTAAAAAAAAGGTGTCAACTAGCTTCACTCCTCCCAAAATTTCCTCCTCCTGAGCCTTGTTACCATAGACCAATAGTTTAATAAAAACTAGCTTGTCCTGAATAGCTCTTTTTCGGTTGGTGACACGCTGCTGTGTGAGGATCAGTAGGTGGAAAGAAGATGTATTATTTTTAGTATGCTTCAATTTAAGTAATCATTAAGAATTTATTTAAACATTTAAACCGTTTTTAATGGGCTGGATTTTCAAAGGGGCATCCTGGACTTGTGGCATCTTTTTACTCCATTTGATGCAGTTGTGGCAATCTGTGCCCTGAAAATGTTGCATGCATCAAAAAAATGACACAAATGGATTACTTTTCGCTGTGAAGCAGGTAAACTGTCGGAAATGTGTTAAAATGTTTGACAGTGCATGCAAACGTTTTGGCACATGGCATGTGTCAGAAGATGCAGGCTTAGCCCATAATTTGGAATTGCATCCATGCCGTCACTTTTGCAGATTCAGTCCAGTATATATGTGTGTGTGTGTGGAAGGGGAGTAGAAGTTGGGGTACAACTTTTCCTCCAGAAAGCCAATCATTGTCTCTTTAAGGATAGTCTCCATCGGCTTACTGAGTTCTGCAATCCGTGAAGTGCTATAGGAAGAATTGTAGAGTAGTAGAAATTAAATTGTATTTTGCCCTATGGCAGCCATCAGGTTGGCAGCTCAAGTAGATCACAGATATCCAACATACTGAATAGTTCCTCACAGTCAACCATGGTCATTCCTTGCAGGATTTTGAAGGTCTCCATTGTATCTCCCCTCTCCCTACTGGCCTCTAGTGAGTACATGTTCAGAGCCCTAAGTCGATCCTCTGCTAATAGGCTGTTCCACGGCTCAACCACTCTTTCACTAAAATAAATCTCTCTCAAGTTCTTCCTAAATGTCCCCGCACCAGCTTCCAGTCATGCCCCCGTGTTTGTGACTTGCCATTCAAACTAAATAAATAGTTCCTCACAGTCAGTCTACCCTGTCCAGGGGTCCTTATTCCCTGTGTGCAGCACCTTGCACTTTTTGGTGTTATCTTTCAACTGCCAAACCTAGGACCACCTCTCTAACCATTTCAGATCCTTCTGCAACTCCTTTATCCTCTCCCTGCTGTCTACCATGCCACAGAGCTTGGTGTCATCTGCAAAAAGTCACATCTTGCCCTGTACTTCCTCTCATAGGTCACTGATGAACACGTTGAAAAGGACTGTATCAAGGACTGATCCCTTGGGCGCCCCACTCATGACCTTCCTCTATACCACCACCCTCTGCTTTCTACCTTCCAACCATCTACCCACCCACCAATCTAACTAGGTGCTTCACTGCACCCAAATCCTGTAACATTTTTAGCAACCTTATGTGAGGCACTGAGTCAAATGCCTTGCTTAAGATAAAAATAAAGGAAATCCACTGCTTGTCCTTTATCCATTACCTCAGTCACTCAGTCAAAGCATACAATCCGTTTCCTGAAGCTGGCAGCGGTCTGGAGGTATATCTGTCTTTGTCAGCCTTATTTTGATACCACACTGCAGTCCTTTTTGGGACCTTGTGATGATGATATCACAAGGTTCCAAAATGTGTTGCAGTGCAGTATCAAAACTGGAACGATGCTGAAACTGTGCCTGACAAAACTGCAGTTAGATCCAGCTTGACTCAACTCCATGAAATCAAGAGGTTCCAAAAATGGTGGTGGTATAGTACCAAAATAGGGCAGACTAAGAAAGGGATATCTTTGGACTATTAAGAGTTGCTCGAGGTCACAGTGACACAGCTTCCGGCACCTCCTCTTACCCCCTGGTGCCTGATTTCATGTAGGGGCGCCACGGCACACCTGATCACCGCACCTCTCTGACCCACACTGAACTGGCCTCAGTGTAGCCTGGGAATACCCCTGAGGCTGGGTCAGGGTAAGGAGGATATATCAATCAATCAATCAATACTTTATTTATAAAAAGGCGCCTTTCTAAAAACCAAGGCGCCTGTACACCACATGATAAAACAATATTAATAAAACAATAAATTAACCACACTAATAAGATATTAAAAATCATTATATGCTTGTTTAAAAAGATATGTGTTAAGTGCTCCCTTAAAAGTTTCGACAGTCGGGCAATCTCGTACCTGATCAGGTAGAGAATTCCACAGGGTCGGGGCCACAAAACTAAAAGATCTGGCCCCAGAAGTCTTCAAACGAACCCTGGGAATCTCTAGCAATCCCTCATCAGTGGTTCGGAGAGAGTGGGGGGGACAGTAGGGATGAAGGAGATCTTTCAGGTAGCTAGGTCCCTGATCATGTAGGGCCTTATAGGTCAGCAAACCGACCTTAAAGGTGATACGCCAGCATATTGGCAGCCAGTGCAGTCCGCGGAGCACAGGCGTTATGTGACTGGTCCTAGGAGAACCTGCCAGTAGCCTGGCTGCCGCGTTCTGCACTAGCTGCAGGCGGCAAATATCAACCCCCGGTAGCCCAAGATACAGGGAATTGCAGTAGTCAAGACGGGAGGTAACGAAGGCGTATACCACCCCCCAACAGCGTTCAGTCCTCAAGCGGTTACAGCAGAAGTGCAGGGCCGAGATATAATGGGGTCTGTCCTCCTCAAGCATTGAAGCCATTTTTTTCTGGTTTTCTGGTCCCTTCCCCAAAGACACCAGCCACTGTGATACCATACACAAGCATGCACTCAAAGCATGCAGCTGAGTGGCATTGGCCAGCATTTCTCCACCCCAGAGGTGCACTGAGCAGCAGCACCACCTGTGATCACCCTGGTGGCACTGCTACGTTGGCATCATGCAGCCTCCCTCTCCAGAGAGAGAGAGAACATCTGTCAGGTCAGTCAAACACTCCTCCCCGCAGCTGCCCCCACGTGACCCAGGCTCATTCTCGCACCTGACTTGCCAGCATTGAGAGCAGTAGCCCTTCTACTGCAACAACGGGCAGGCGTACCAGGAACTTAAAGAGCAGGTACGCAGTTCCGATTATCCAGCCCCCTCCCCAACATATATGATGGCTCACCTGCTCCTGAAGCCATGTGTAGCAATAAATCTCTGTTAGTCGAGCGGTTGCTTTGATTTATTAAAATCATAACTCTAAATAGTAGTAAAATCTATAGAAAATGACCCCCATTCAAGTCATTGGGGCTCACGCACTCAGCCTTCGTTTTATGACATCATAAAACGGGGATGCGTGTGCTGGCGTGGCCGTAGGTTCGGAAAGTGGCTCCATTTATGCAGGGGGTAAATTTACGAGCGATTTAACTTTTTTTAAGTCACAGAATAAAATGGATTTATTGCTACACATGGCTTGAGGAGCAGGTGTGCTATCATATATGTTGGGGGTTGGGGGGGCTGGATAATCAGAACTGCGCACTTGCTCTTTAATATACTTCCCCAGCAGGTTTCTATCTAGGAAGAAGGCTGGTTGTGGTGGTGGTAGGAAGAGCCAGTAGGAGGCTTCTTTGAGGTAGCGTACTACCACTCCCAAGTTGTTTTTAGATTCCTGTACCTTCACAGGCAGTAGTTGAGGGTGTACAATGATAGTTAAAACAGTTTTTTTTTTTTTTCTTTGTACTTCAAACTGAAAGATTCTAAACATTTTGATATGGTTTGGATAACTATCCAGAGCTTTCATGGCTTATTGGAACCTTTTAGAATTTAGAACCTTTTTTATCCGTAATTTGAAACTCCTGAATCCCAAGAAGTCTGTGCTCAAAGCACTTATCACATTTTCTCCAGACTAGGAAGTTTAGCCTCTGTTGCACAAATTGTAGAACTGTTACTAAGCACAATATCAAGTTACATTGTTCAGCTCCACAAAGAGCAGTTGCGATGTTGTAGGCCTCTTCTGTCTCTATTGTCTGCATAATTCTGAAGAGAAATGTTAAATTTAACGTGTAAATGAAGGCATGTTTACAGCCACGTCTTTGCTTTTCTGTTTAGCTTTCATAAACAGTGGTATGGATTTCCAAAGGTTAAGATAACAGCCGATTCTGATAAGTCCATCTTTTTGCATTCAAGGTCACAAACGATTTACCATTTAGAACCCTACTTAGCACTTGCATAACCAGCCAGTAAAAAAAAGAAATCTAAAAACTTATCTTTTAGTTGCAAGGTCATTCTATAGCCTTGTGTACTGAGAATGGAACTTTCAAAGGCAAAGCCTTTTTTTTCTTGTCAGGTTTGGATTCCCTGTTCTCATGAGGTCATTCCTCCTCTGACACATTTGTATATGGTCTATTGAACATTGTTTTTGCTAAGGGCTTTAACTAGCTCAAGTACCAGTTCTTTGTTACCAGTCCCATGGTGTGCAGTTTCACAACTATTCTTGTGTAATTGTATCCCAACAGGTTGTCTTACATGAGAGCAGTCACAGAGAGGTATGCATTTTGGGGGCGGTATTATGAAGGACTCACTCTGGTTTAGTGACCAGACAGTTTTAAACAGCCTGTGCTTTTGAATGTCCATTTTACCAATATTCTTGGATTCTGGTTTTAATCTTGTGTGTAGCCACCCCCAACCCGCAAGGTGCATGACTGGCTGTGGCATTGGTATCAAGTGGCACAGTCTTTAGACCTTCAGGTTAATGGCACCTGAGTTGGGTGGTATTGGGGACGTTCAGGTAGCCCAGTGCCTCCACCTGTGAGGATCCTTCTTTTTTTTATCATCTTTATTTGTCCGCCATCTGCGGCACAACCGGTGGGGGCATCCAGCCGCCAGCCCCGATCGCCCCGGGGAACAGCAGGCTCTCTTGCATGATGGGGATCCCAACCCGCCGGAGGGCCTCCCCATACATCTCTGGGCCGGGCCCAGACCCCCCAGCGAGATTCCATGACAGTCCTCTGGGTCAGCGGGAGCGCAGCCATCAAACTGCTTCGGTTGCCCCCAGCAATTTTTCCTCCGTTTTCTCCCTGGAGCTGGCAGTGCAATGACGTTCTGCATCTAAGCCGTGCTCCACCCCTTCTGTGCACTGCAACTGTGTTGCACCTGACAACTGCCAGATGCCGCTACAGCGTGACGTGCTTCTGCTACCCACCCCAGAGGGTGGAGAGCAGTCCTGGGACACTCAATTTACCCTCTCCCCTGCTCACCCAAGTCTGTTCCCAAACCCAGGTCGCTGGCGTGGCGTGAGGTGTGGCATCCAGCGCCTCAACCCTCAGCACCACCGGGCCAGCCCACCTGTGAGGATCCTTCTAACAGAGGCTGTCAGGGTGCTTCCATACAGGAACTGAATGAGCATAACAGTGACAAGGAACCCAAATCATATGCTCACTATGAATAATGGCCCCATGCATTATAGTGTGGCTTGCCTATGCGATGTGGATCTGCAGTGCTTAGGCAGCCCTAGGACAGAATGATGCACATCGGGGGTCCAGTGGACCCCTGGCAGCATTCACAGAAGGGTTACATGTCCCTTCTGCACCAGATCCCTGGCTGTTCATGCAACTATGTGCGCGGATGTCTGGGGGTATGCCTGCACTCAGCACCATTCATGAAGGCGCAGAGTGCCGTGTGTGTGGGGGGGGCACAGGATATGGCAGCAGGGATCCTGCCATGTCGGTTGCACTGCCCCCCTGTATTTTAACCACCAATTGCAGCAGAACCAACCCCCCCCCAACTGTGCTACCCCAGCAGTCTGGGCAGACAGGGAGGGCATGTTGGCCCCTAGCGTAGGCTGAGGATGCAGCAGGATGTCGGATGCAGTACGTAGTGGGGAGGGGCGGACATCGGCGCTTGCCTTGATGTCTCTTTGCCATTCCAGGGGTGAAAGCGAGGAAAACCAGCTCAGTGCCCGCTGGATGACTGCTGCCAGGTCTCTGGTGCTGCTGAAGCCCTCCATTGAGCCATCCCCCTTGCCTCAGCAGCATCTCGGGGCCTAAATAAATAGTGCCAGGTAGCCCTCACTGGTGCCTTTCCTCTCGGTGGAGGGGGACCTGTCCGGCGACGTGATACGCCGGGATACCCTGGGAGCAGCTGCAAGTATGAGGACAGAGGGAGGAGGGACTTGAGCGAGGATAGTAGAGTCAGCTGGGAGACCCAGGTGGACGTGAAGGAGTGGGGGGCACTGGAGCAGTAGGAAGGGGGAAAAACAAAGATTGAAGGACTTAAGGCTTATGGGGCACAAGGACTAGATAAAATTACACCACAAATGTTAAAACTAATGAACTATTTGTCACCCGTTGAAAATATTATTTGAAAAGTCATTAAATACCAGAGACATCCCAAAAGATTGGAGGGCAGCAAGAATTACCCCAATACGTAAGAAGGGAAACAAGCAGCATGTGCAGAATTATAGCCCAATAAGCCTGACTTCTGTCCCCTGTAAAATTTTTAGAAGCTATCATGAAGGACATACTGTACTTTTGGATCAGATTACTGATAGTCCAACCTTCGATGCTAATCAGCACAGTTTCACCAGGGGAGGATCATGTACCACAAACCTTGTTTGTTTTTATGAAAACGTAAGTAATCTCCTTGATAGGGGAAGATGCCGTGGATGTGATCCTGTTGGACTTCCGCAAGGCATTCGATACTGTCCTGCACTGGGCTATAGTCGAACAACTGCTAACATTTAACGTTAACATCTGTATCATAGTATCATAGTAATGTGTAAGCAGGCCCATCTAGTCTGCTGATTTCCCACCCATCCCTAATTGTTACCACTAATCAGGGTAATTTTCCTCATCCCACCAGCCGACCCCTTGTGTCTGTACCACGCTCTCTTAAATCCCTCCACAGTTGCTGCATCTACCACCTTCTATGGTAATCTCTTCCAGGGTTCCACTACCCTTTCTGTGAAGAAACTTCTCCTTACATTACTCTTAAATCTTCCACCCTCCAATCTTAAACTATGACCCCTTGTTTTAACTCCAACTTTCCTTTTAAATAAGTTGCCTTCACTCACTTTATTAATCCCCATTATGTACTTAAAAGTTTCTATCATGTCTCCTCTCTCTCTCTTCTAATCTCAAGTGGGTACAGATTCATCTTTCTCCATCTTGATTCATGTGGCTTTTCCTTCATTCCCTGTACCATCTTGGTTGCCCTTCTCTGAACCATCTCCAACCCATCTAAGTCCTTTCTTAAACGAGGCCTCCAGAACTGTACACTGTACTCCAGGTGCAGACTAACCATTGTCTTATATAAAGACATCAGTGCCCCCCTCTTTCTACTTGTAATGCCCCTTCTTATGCACGCCAACATTGTATTAGCGTTACCTACCGCCTTACTACATTGGTCTCCTACCTTAAGGTTGTTTGAGATCAGAATCCCCAGATCCCTGTCCTGATCTGTTTGCTTTATCTGCTCTCTCCCCAGTGAATACACTGCTTTTGGATTTTTATGCCCCACATGCATCACTGCACACTTCTTGCATTGAACTTCAGCTGCCATGTGTCGGACCATTTTTCCAAAATACTCAGATCCCCCTCATGGCCTCAGTGCCCCCTGCTGTGTCAACTCTATTACATAACTTTGCATCATCTGCAAAAAGACACACCTTCCCTTCAAGTTCCTCTGTTATATCACTGATATATATGTAAAATGGATTGGACCCAGTACTGATCCTTGAGGAATACTGCTCGTCACCCTCGTTACACTAGAATATACTCCATTTACCACTACCCTTTGACTTCTATCCTTCAGCCAGTTTTCCACCTATCTAGTAATTTTCTGTCCCACCCCCAGACTCTCTGTCTTATTTATCAGCCTATGGTGAGGAACAGAGTCAGATGCCTTACTGAAATCCAAATTGATCAGGGTGGGGCAGTGGCTGTGGTCTATCACTTTTGTTACCATATCAGAAAATGTGATCAGATTTGTCTGGCAAGATCTCCCACTCGTGAAGCCATGCTGCTTGTCATCTAACAGTTTATTTTCCACCAGATATTTTACTACTCTTTCCTTTATTAACACCTCCATCACCTTAACCACCACTGATGTGAGGCTGACCAGGTGATAATTCCCCACTTCCTCCCTGCAGCCTTGTGTATTGTCAACACGTCAGACATCTTCCAGTCTCTTGGAACCACCCCTGTATCCAGGGACTGGTTAAATAACTTTATTAGAGGTGAAGCCAACTCCTCCCTCAATTCTCTCAGAACCCTTGGATGCAAACTATCCGGCCCCATTGCCTTGTCTACTCATAATTTTTCAAGTTCTTCCTTTACTCTGTCCTCACTTAATAGGCTTTGATCAATCTCATAATCACCTCCTCCTTGCCTCATTAATTCTGGTCCCCTACCATCCCCCTCCACTGTGAATATTGAACAAAAGTAACCATTTAGAACCTCCGCCTTCTCATAATTCCCCTCAATCTTTATACCCCCCTCACCCCTCAACTTCACAATCCTTTGTCTTGTCCTCTTACTGTCTTTATTGTCTTGTCTGGCTTATTGATAGAACCCAGACAGTGTCAGTTAATGGCTATATGTAAGATATAGACTGCTTGATTATGGTGGTCAGCTTTGGTGTCCTTATAGGAGGGCAGATATTGAAAAAGTAGAAAAGGTCCAGCACAGAATTACCAAGGCAGTCAAAGGGTTACAGCACTGCTCCTATGATGATAGACTAAGGAAACTTAAGTTCCACTGCTTGGAGGTAAGGAGAAAAAGAGGATATTTACTGTTATTATTTGACATATTGCAAGATGTTAGTCTTATAACCGAATTAAATATAGACTTTAAAACATTAATTCAACATCATGAGGACATCCACTACAACTTAAGGTCACCAGGTTTAACACGGCTAAAAGGAAACACTTATTTACACAGAGAGTGGTGAACCTCTGGAATAGGCTACCAGTAGAAATAGTCATGAGTAAAACAAAGGATATCTTCAAGAAAAGGTTGGATAATTACATAGTAAATGGAGGCAATATGAAATATTACATAGAATTCTGAGGAGGTCCTTATGGGCATCTTACCTTATTTTGCTCCTAAATCCTAGTAAAATACCCAATAATGCGGTCCCCCTCAGTAATTATTCTCTTTTCAGGACCGACAGGACCAGCAAGAGAGGTGGGGGCTGTGCTATTTATGTTAAATCCCCACTACTTGCCACCGGAGTTTCCACCCCAGTGCCAGAACATGGCGCCCAGACATTAACAGTCAAACTCAGTCTGGGCACTAAATCGCTGCACATAATTTCTGCCTACATCCCCCCGAGAAATCAAAAACTAGCCTTTGATTCTATCCTCAGGACAATCTCCAACCTACCCAATACTAGTGAACACATCTTACTGGGAGACTTCAACGTCAACTGGCTATCCCCTACCTCGTCCAGCTATAAGGATGCAGCTCTGGCATATGACCTAACCCAAATAGTCACCTCTCCTACCAGAAGGGACACTAGAACCAGGGCCTCCACCCTCATAGACCTTATATTCACAAATAGGCCCCGGAACCTCTCCCAAGCCTCAGTGCTCCCAGACTCAATTAGTGACCACTCTCCGGTGACCAGCTGGTGGACTGGCAAACTTCCCACCATCCGCCCTCAAATTTCCATGCAGAGACAGCTAAAAGAGGTCTCGTAAGCTCATAGCCCATCTAGATACCTCGCGACTGGCTCCCCATTTACACCACGCAGTCTGTCGACATAGCGCTTGATCACTTCATTACCACTTTTAATAAGGCCTGTGACATTTTTGCACCCCTCACCAAACAAATACGTAAATCCAGAACCACTCCTCGGTTCTCACCCTATCTACTTAACATGCTCCAATCAAGGGATAAACTGTGGCATAAGGCCCTTGATTCCCAAAGCACACTTGACAGACAATTATACCGAGCTGCCCGCAATAAATGTACCTGGGCCTTACGACAGGCTAAGGCCTCATACTACCACCAAACTCTGACCTCCTCCTGGGGAAGATGGGAAAAATTCTGGAGAAACATAAAAGAACTAAATGGAATTCCGCCCCCCTTCCTCCCAACTCTCTATAAATGGAGAGGTCACCCAAAACCTCACCGCTTAGCAGAAGCCCTCAACACCACATTCTCGGACCTCTCCCATGTCCTCCCTCCTAATTTCTTCCACCCTGTCCCCCCCTCCCTCCGACACTCTAGCTCAGGTTCAGTACCCTTCAGGCTGAGAATCATCTCCAACCTGGAAGCAAAACATTACATTTCCAACACAATTTCCAATTCCCGGTACAGCAATGACTCACTAGATCTTAAACTTCTTCGGCTGACTCTGGATGTCATACTTCCCCACCTTACAAAAATTCTCAATCTCTCTCTCTGCCTGGGTCAGTTCCCCTCAACCTGGAAGAGTGCCTTAGTCACTCCCATCCTGAAGAGTGGTGACCCCACACTCTCATGCAACTATAGACCCATCTCTATACTCCCTCCTCTCTCTAAAGCACTTGAAAAAATAGTCTCTGACCAATTTACTGAACACCTAACTAGATATAACCTTCTATGCCACGCGCAGCATGGTTTCCGGACAGGCCACAGCACTGTCACCGCTCTTTCCGAACTCACCTCGTTCATACATGAGGCCCTAGACCAAGGAGCCATTGCAGGTGCAATCTTTGTGGACCTTACTAAAGCCTTTGACACGGTTAGTCATGACCTGTTGCTTAGTGTTATGCCACAGCTACACGTGGTTCCCGAGACGATGGCCTGGTTCAAGGACTACCTCTCAGGCGGTCTCAGCAAGTAAGGCTAAATACTACCATCTCCACTCGCAAAGCAGTGACCTCGGGGTCCCTCAGGGGTCTATCCTCGGCCCTCTTCTCTTTTCCCTCTTCTTAAACTCTCTTCCCAATGCTTGCAGTGGCCATTTGCTTCTCTATGCGGATGACGCGGTACTTTTCTGGAAACACCCGCAGCCTAACGCCCTGCAACAAGCTCTACAGGGCTTCTTTGGGGAGCTTGAATCATGGTTTGATGAGCACCGACTAATCACCAACTATATTAAAACAAAATCAATGTTATTTGCCCATAGACAAAGCCCACATAACCATTCGACACTACTAATCAAAAACACACATGGAATCCCCCTTGAACATGTCTCTAATTTCAAATACCTGGGTATCACGTTAGATACCTCTCTCTCTTACCATAGCCACATTCAGCAGCTTTCCACCACAGTTAACACTAGAGTTGGAGTCCTCTATAGAGTTAAACACTGTTTACCCCCCCAGGCCTTGCTCCTAGCTGTATCCGCCTCTGTCCTCTCCCTAATTGATTACGGGATTACGATATATGGATCAGCAGAACCCACCGCTTTACACAGTATTAACACTGCGCTGAATAAAGCCTTGCCGACTAGTCACCGGCAGCGACCGCCTTACTCATACATGTGACCTTTATGCCCTGACTGGCTGGCTAAATCTCCAGCAAAGACTTCAGTACCACACCTGTATACTAGCAAAAAAAATACAACTCCAGAAAGCCTCACCTGGTCTTCTCCACATAATCAAAACAGCCCCCCCCCCCAGGCGCAATACGCGCCTCGCTACTAAACTCTCTTTCCAAGTCCCCCTCTGTAGGACATCAATGGGTCAAAGATCGTTCTGATACAGAGCTCCCAAATGGCTTAATGCTCTACCTCCTAGACTCATGCAGACTAACAGTTTTTCCCTGTTCAAAGCAGGCCTCAAATCCCACCTAATTGAGTCTGCAACCTGTAACTGTGGCTAGCTTTGCCCTCCTAAATATGCTACCTAACCCTTTAACTTCAGTCACAGGGTCTCCTGAGACCTAAAGATCAATTTCCATTTTTCTCTAACAATTGATGCCACGAACACTGAACACCTCTGCCTAAGCTAATCTAAGTTAGAATCTGGTAAGAAATGCCAGTACTGTTTGTAAATGAGTGTTTGTTCTTTTCTTGTATACTGCTTTACTACTTGTGTATCCCTGTATTATGTTTCCCCTCCACCCCCTGTAACCGACGTGGAGCCTTTGCAAATGAGTCTATGACTCAAAGGGTTGTAATTCTGATACTTTACACAATAAATAAATAAATAATGACATCAAGTCAGTTACAGTCTTCCTATAATTCAAGACACTACAGTATTTATCTAAACGGAGCATGCCGGCACCCCCTCCCCCAGAGTATGATTCAGAGTCCGTACCTTTAGGGTTCCTCTCACCCATTACGTGCCCTCCAGGCCTCTTCACAGGATAAATTCAGGGTCCCTGTCACCCTTATGCAGTACCCATCTTAACCAGTGGGAGGGGAAGTTTTTCATCCTGTCATTTACTGGGGAGGTTAACTGTTCCATTGTGTGGATCTCACCTACAGTCCCATTCCACTCCTCTTGTATGAATGTTTGCTGTAGTAGCCATTTGTGGGTTATGGCCTTTTGGGCTGCCACTATTAAAACTCTCAGAGGTATAGTGAATATCTACCTCGGATCTCCCGTGGGTGCAGTCCCAACACCATATGTTTTATCCCCAGCCCTGTTGTGTTGCCAGACATCTCTCCCGGTGTTTGCCTCACATTCTGCCAGTGGGTGCTTAGTTTACAGCAGGACCTAGGGTTGAAAAATTTTTTGGGGATGCATAAGTCCAGGACTATGGTACATTTTTTGGGTAAGTCCATATCAGGATCCAGTAAGTCACAACATTTTTCATATTATTACGAGAAAAAAATAGTTATTTATTTTTTCCCCCTTTTAGGATGCGCCAGTGACAGTCAGAGAAAGGTTACAGAGAGGCAGAGAGAATATTATAAGACAGCAATAGTACTGCAGCTTGCTTCCGGCTGATTTTCTTCTTCTTTTGATGGACATTTGTGACAGGAATGGATAGTACCCAGACTACTGTCAAGCCAGTACTTTATTGATGGCAGTGGATCAAATTCAGAGACGGATGGTTCTGTAGTCATGATAAGCAGCTGGTTCTCGAAAGACTATTGTGTCAGGGTTGTTCGTAATTTGTTTTTAATGAAATTAGCTTTTGAAAATCCTCTTTCACATTCACTTGTGGAAGGGGAAATCGTGAGCAGAATCTCAATAAGCTTTTGCATAGGGCCCTTCGTGGAGTCTGGGCCACGTTCACCAATTTTCATTTGTAACACCAAATGGTACATAGTTATGAGAGGTTTGGTTTGGAATTGAGCAAGGTATAACTTCAGCTGCACCCACTCATCTATAGCAGAATCTTTATCAAGTTCTGAGACGTGAGAAGAGAAGGGCTATCTGTGATGAGTTCAATTAGTTCAGCATTGCCAAATGTTGCTAGATCTTCCTTTTCCAGTGGCCAGTTATGATAATTCAAAATCTGAAGTAAAGACAAAGGTTTCTCTGAGAGAACACCAAACCTGTTCTGGATGTACATGACAGTATCCAGTGTTCCCCATTCATTGTTTTAGGGCGGTGGGCCACCACCCTATATTTTTTTACCACCGCTCTGTATTTTTTACTACCACCCTATATTTTTCTACATTTTTTTTTATAAAATCCTCCAAAATTGTCTTTTATTGACGTCCTTTATTGCAATACTACCCATTTAATACCAGCACACCATATGTTACTTAAAAGCTACTTATGCACATGTACAGTGCATATAGGAGGGCCCGAAAAATAACGCACCATTTGACCCAATCACCATTGCCACCGCCCTATATTTTCAGAGAGTGGGGAACCCTGGTATCGTTAACAAATGTGTGAAGTTCAGCTTCACTTCCAGGTGTTCCGTGAACTTTTGTTTTGCCAAACATACGTTCTTCTGCGTTATACTGTTCCTGGAATTTTGTAAGATATTTTCCAGGAGTACTTTTAAGTGCTTCTAGCTGCAGAATGGCTTTCTCTATATGTTCTGGTATCTCAACAATTAAGTAGTCTGCCAACTGGAAAGTTTTTGATAATCTAGCAACAATTGGCAAAAAATCTAATAAGAAATAAAGAACTTTAATGAAATGCATAGAGGTCAGTTCCTTGAGGTACTCCTTAGCTCTGTTAGCATCGTCTGCCCTGTTGCCATCCACAAATCTGTGCTCCAGATGCATTGTCACAATGTCCAGGTTTTTTTCTAATGCCACAACTGCTCTCTCTTTGCTTGCTAGCCACCTGACTTGCTTTACAGCTGTGAAATGTGCAAGATGCTCATTGAGAACTTCAGCAATTTCTTTAAGTTCTCTCCTGCGCTTTGGAGACCAAAAATAAAAACTGAAAATGCCTTTTAAACACACTTCAAATTTGGCCATGTATTTGATATGTTTATTTGCATCCAAAATGGCAAGCTCAAGTTTGCGGGCAACACAGTGAATGCCAGTAATGTCTGGCAAAAGTGATTTGAGTCTAGTAATGGCTCCTGTCCGTTCACCAAGATTAACTGATGCACCATCAAAATTAGCACATACAAGTGCTGGATGTGCACTGCCTGTCAGTTCTGGTAATGGCAAACCCACTGATTGTAAGGCTTTCTCAATAGCATTAATCGCCCTCAGCACTTGCAGTTTCAAGTGGTGACACAGATATTAGATGTGTGACTGGCAAACAGTTAGCACCTACATATCTCAGGTAGACAATTTCTTGTTCAACGATGGAGTGGTCTGTACTTCCATCTGCAAGAATACTCACAAAGGAGGCATTTTTTACCTCTTCAATTATTGCTGAACGTATTGTTTTAGCTATGTTGTCCACAAACAAGCGGCAACCTGCTATATTCATGTAGTTGTTGCCAACATTTAAACCATTTTTACGCTGGATCTCACAAATGATTTCAAAATCAGAAAAAGGTTTCCCATTCTTTGCCACGGTGTATGCAGTGTTAAATAAAATTTTGTATTTCTCAACTTCTTTTGTTGTCATGTGTCTTTTTTGAAATGACTGACCCAGAGCAGTTTCTGACAGACGAATGGGTGGTACTTTAGCAGTATCCTTTAAGTAATGTTTTGTGCAAGTGATGTGTTCCCTCGTCAAATCATGCCTCTTTATGGGGTCTAACTTAAGATCTCCTGAACCTTTTACCATAGCTGAGTTAGGATCACAGATTTGGGGGTAGGCTTTACAATATATGCAGTACATTACAGATTTTTCTTCACTGTAATCCAGCCATGGAAATTCTTTTTTCCATTCAGGACGGAAATTCCTGACCCTTTTTACTCTGTCATATCTTTGATCCTTGGTAAGGCCATCGTCAGAACTTTTACGTTTAGCAGAACTGGATGTTGTAGCACTACTAGTACTTGCTCCACCAGATTTTGAGAAACCAAATTTTAATAAGCTAATTTTGCTGTGAGAAACTGCTCTGGGTAAGAGTAGAAGACTAGTTTTTGTAATTTCAAATGTTTACTTTAATGAGCAAGAATGGAAATACACGCGAGGCACTATTATGGCCCAGAAGTATTGGCTTAGGTTAGCAAGTTAGGGCAGACAGACAGAACACAAATGAGTAAATGACTGACAATGAGATGATGCTAAGGGGTGACACTATGAAATGTTTTATCAGTCACAAGGGAAAAGAGGTGTGCTTCTGCAAACTTTTTCAGTGACACACTGATAACTTCAGAAAAATATTTAGTGACTGACTTACTTCTCTCTCAAACTAATACAGACCGAGACAGGTTTTGCTTCAGCCCAGAAAAATATTTAGTGACTTCTCTCTGAAACTAATACAGACCGAGACAGGTTTTGCTTCAGCCCAGAAAAATATTTAGTGACTCTAGTGACTTCACTCTCAAAATAATAGACGCAGGCTTTGCTTCAGCCCAGAAAAATATTTAGTGACTTCTGTCTCAAACTATTATATCGACACAGGCTTTGCTTCAGAATAATTATAAGTCTGAATGTAAATGTAGTGGCTCAGTATGTCAGTCAGGCACACTGGCTCACAGTAATTGGCTCCAAATTAAATTCTGAAATAATGCACCACTGTTTCACAGACTTGCTGCAGGCATCCTTTAGACAGACAGTGCACTAATAATTGTGTCAGGGTTAAACTAATTTTTTTACTTATTTGTGTAGCCCACTAGAGCCCTAGGCAGCCAGATCTCAGACAGACAGTGGTAACTCAAAGGAAAAAATCCCTGACAGACTGTCCCAAATCGTGCTTTTTTTTTTTTTTTAAACCTCCTCAAGTGACCAGCTCAAAAGATTGTTGCTGCTTAAAAGCTGCCTCCAAACTGTCTGATCACTATTTTAGCTGCAGCTCGAGCGATCCTTTCTAGCTCCCTGAGAGGTCACACATAGATTTTTCACCCCAAATCATCTATTTAGCCCTTTTTTGTGCCCAAAGCAAGACTAACATGCCAGACTAGTGAGCAAGAGATCCAGATTTTTTTTTTTATTTGCCACACAATACTGACAACGGACTGCCTAACCACACGTCTTCTCCCTCTAACAGCCAGCTCAAAAGTGTTGGCTCAGTTCGTTTAATCGGACACATGCACAGATCAGCCACAGACCACCTGATCACTGATTGTCACACGTTATCCCCTGTGGCTGATCTCGCAGTGTGCTGACTATGCGAGACTCTCTGCTGTGCTGTCTGGATTGCCAAAGCTGCTCCTGTGTCATCGGAGCATGTAGGAGGATCCTGAAGCCCTGCCAACCCCGCCCCGTTTTTCCGTGACCCCACCCCACGTAATCGGAAGCCCTGCAAACACCACCTCATGTTTGGAGACAGGAGCTTCTTACTGAGCTTCTCCTACCCCCAGCGCATTTCTGAGGACTCTGAGAGGTAAGCTCGGGGGGGGGGCGGCAGGTCGGGTGCGCGCCGCAGAACACAGCAGGACAGTAAGGGAACTGCACATACAGCTGCAGGAACTGCACAGCAAGTCCGTCGGACTTTACAAGTCTGTGCAGTTTAAGTCCTGCTGCTGCTAATGTGCATCCCGGACCTCGGACTTGGGGATTTTTCATCCCCTGTATGTGTGTGAGTGATAGTCCTTCACCTCCCGGCAATGTCTTCAGCAGTGTGGGGTTTTCCTTGCCAGCCACGTCCCTTGGATTGTTGGTGTATAAAAGAGGAGGGTCTTCACCCTCCAACTGTATTTATACATCAGTGTGGGGTGTTCCCTGCCAGCCACTTCCCTTGCATTGTTGGTGCAGAAAAGAAGAGGGTCTTCACCTTCCAGCTGTATATATACATCAGTGTGAGGTGTTCCCAACCAGCCACTTCCCTTGGATTGTTGCTGTAGAAAAGAAGAGGGTCTCCACCCTCCAACTGTTTTCCTCCTTATTCACCAGGAGAATGGTGCACATTTATACTTGGACATATAAGCCGCTCCTCAATAAGCTACCACCTTATATATCAACCTTCTTCTCATGCTCAACTAGCACGTACGCCCTCAGAAAATGTGCATATATTACCCTGAATGTGCCAAATTATCGGATACGGTTTTGTAGGGCATCTATAAGCTTTTCTCTTCCCTGCCTTTGGAATAAGCTATAAGCTGCCTAAAACTCCATACCTTTATCCCAGTTAGGGCGTTCATTGGTAGGGTGCATGAGATCACTGCTGAGACCTGTGACTGCCCTTAGCTTCCCTCGCGGGTCTACCGTCTCCCCATCCCCCTCCCATTGTCTTTGTAGATTTCTGTGTATACTGGAATGCATCTTCCTTCCTGCCTTCCTTCCTTTCTTCCTCGCTCTCTCCCTCCCTTCTTTCCCTTTTGTCCATTCTACCCAAGTTGTTCTCTCCCATATTTATTGGGGGGGGGGGGTAAACTTACTGTTAAGTGATGCTTCTAAGTTATCTCTATATATTGCTATAACCAGCCTATTCAATGTACCATGATATCCCTGCTGTTTTTCTATGTTGTACTACTAGTATTGATTGTATGTGATGACTTTTAGTAGATGGTGGTAACCTTACTGTCATGTGATGGTTTTGCCTTTATGTATTTGTTACAACCAATCTACTCTATGTACCATGATATACCTGCTGTATTACTATGATGTATCCTTGTACAGACTGTCTATGATGTTTAGTACTTTGTATCAGGGACCTCCTTGTAAATGAGTGTGCTCAATGGGTGTTATCCCTACAGAATAAACACAATAAACTGATACATTTCAGCACATCAGCAACATTCTTAACAAAAAAAAAAAAGCAATCAAGGAAGGTCAGCCAAAATACATGTCTTCAGAACGATTTTTTTACAGAGGGGCCATCCAGATGTTCACAGGAAGAGGGCATTCCAGAGACTCAAGGCAGCCACCCCAAAGGCTTGGTCCCCACATTTTAAATAAGACTTGGGGATCTCATGGAGACCATTGCTAGTGGAACACAACTCCCTCATATTAGTTCTTATAGAGCAAGTGACCAGCAGATCTTGGAGAAACTGAGGGCCCAGTCCATTCAGGGCCTTATAAATTAATAGCAGGACCTTGAAATCTATCTGCCTGTTAACTGGCATCCAATGCAAGCTTTGCAAAGCTGGAATAATATGATCTGTCCTCCTGCTATCAGTAAGGAGATGCACTGCTGCATTACACACCAGTTGAAGGCCATAGATAAGATCTGCAGGAAGGCCTTGGTAGAGCACCATTGCAAATGCTTTCTATGTTCCTGTTAAAGGGGAACAGTCAGCACTAAGAAACCCACACTCAGGTGTGGGGCTGGCCCCTATTTGCAGTTTGTGTGGTAACTTTTTTGTACTTTACTGTTTACTGCAGTATATTAGACTGTATCTGGCTGATCTGCTGACATTTGCTGTAACCAGGAAACCCAAACTCTCCTCCCTGCAGCTAACATCAGAGCTGGGTTACAACTGTGGAAGATTCAACAGCCTGAAGTTCCTGTTAGTTTTTATAAGCTCTGGTCTTTGTTTGCCAGTCCCAGAGTCGTCCAGGGCTAAGTACAGTCACAGAGGACTATACTTAGCACTGGTAGACAGCAGGACCGGCAAACAGCTGATTGGAGCTTATAAAAGCTCTAACATGCACTGCAGGATGGATGTTGAATCTCCCATGGCTACAGCGTAGCTCTGATATCTGCTGTGGGGGATTCTGGGATTTCTGGTTACAGCAGATGTCAGTCGGGTTGGGAATCAGTAAGATGAGCCAGCTACGATCTGCTATACTGCAGAAAACAGTAAGTAAACAAGCATTTGTCAATGCCGAATGTTGTCTTGTTGGCGTTGGCATTGGTAGTGCAAGAGTTAGAGGGACGCATAATAGGAATGGCAGTGAAGTATAGAACCAACGTCAAGCCCACCCCACCCTGCAGAGAGTGATATGCATTCGGGTGTGCCTTTGGGTCGTTGGCCATAACGCTAATGCCATTTCACGTCACCCTACCCTGCAGACTCTGACAAGTGTAGCATTGTGCCTTGGGGTCATCAGGCCTTACGCTCACCCCATTTCATAAGGAAGTATGTTGAGATGGGTGCAGCATAGGAGAATGGGGTGAACTTTGGAGCCAAAGAGTCCAAGGCACACCTGGATGCCTGTCAGTGGCTGCAGAGTGGGGTGCAGTGGCGTGAGCATTACAGCCGACAATCCAAAGGCACACCCTGATGCCTGTTAGTCTGTACAGGGTGGGATATTCTGGTTAGAAACCCTAACGCCCTCGGCGTTTGTTGGTATTCGCCCTCCAGATTTTCAACATGGCCTTTTTCTGACCCCACCTCATGAAAAAATGTGGGACCTCTGCTTATGAACAGTGTCCCTGTGATTTTGTTAATGTGTCCCAAACGTTGATTTCCCACAGTGACCGCATCATTCTGCACCACATAAAAATGTCAGCTGCACCATTCATAAGGAAGTGTGAAGAGATGGCAGTGTTGACAATCTGGAGTGAAAATACTAAAAATGTTTGACGTTACAAGCGTGCATGAAAACTAGGCAACACATGCTCGTAACAGTCTGTTTTTTGGAATTCTTTCACCAAATTTTTAACATAGGCATTTTGGGATCTCTGCTCATGAACAGTGGCAGTAGGATTTTATTAATTTGTCCCGAATGTTGTTTTCCCATAGCGACCGTGCCATTGTGCGCCAGATGTGCAAAACCACATTTTGGGCAGGATGTGAAAAATGACAGCTGTACTGTTCATAAGAAGGTGTGCAAAAATGGCAATGTTGAACATCTGGACTGGAAATATTAAACATTTTCGAACTTACAACGGTGCGTGGAGACTGTGCAACGCACGCTTGTAACAGTCATTTTGTGGAATTTTTTGACCAGCTGTTTAACATAGGCATTTTGGGACCTCTGCTCATGAACAGTGTTACTGTGATTTTCTTACTCTGTCCCGAACATTGTTTTCCTACAGCGACTGCGCCACTGTGTGCTGGATGTGCAAAAACACATTTTGGGCAGGATGTGAAAAATGAAGCTGTACTGTTCATAAGGAGGTGTGAAAAAATGACAATGTTGAAAATCGGGAGAAAAAATATTAAAAAATCTCGAAGTTAAAAGCGTGCGTGGAAACTGCACAACACACGCTCGTAACACAGTCATTTTTTGGAATTTTTTCACCAAGTTTTCAACATAGGCATTTTGGGACCTCTGCTCATGAACAGTGTTACTGTGATTTTCTTACTCTGTCCCAAACATTTTTTCCTACAGCGACTGCGCCAGATGTGCGAAAACACATTTCGGGCATGATGTGGGAAATGACAGCTGCACTGTTCATAAGGAGGTGTGAAAAAATGGCAATGTTGAAAATCTGGAGCAAAAATATTAAAAATTCTAGAAGTTACAAGTGTGTGTGGGAACTGTGCATCGCAAGCTCATATCTGGTCATTTTGGAGTTTTCACCAGATTTGCAACACTGGGCTTTTGGAGCCGCCTCATGAACAGTGGCACTGTTGTTTCGTTAATCGGTCCCGAAAGGTAATTTCACGCAGTGACCGCAAAATCACCTTCCGGAACCGAATAACACCATGACAGTGCTTGAATTCATGAGGAGGGGTCCCAGTAACCCCATGTTGAAAATTTGATGCCAAAATTCCCAAAAATGCCCAAGATACGCACCAAAGTTGAAAAAAAACCTATTTATGCTATTATAGCAGCTGACTGGCATTTCTTCAGTTCGCGGTCGGCTTTGAAGAGTGCAGACGTGTTCCCAGTCCACTGATGATCGTCGTGCCAGGCTCCGGAGGTAAGTATGGGGTGAGGGTGTGTGTGGGGAGGTAGGGTGCACAGAGGGTGTTTGTGGGTTGGGGTGGGGGCCACCAACAGCCAGCGAGGGACTCTTTCCTTTGTTTCAGGTAAAAAATAAATAAATCATCGCGGACCATTTTCTGTTTTTTTACAGGTTGTGACCACACTGGGATGGGCTCCCAGTTTGGTACATTGGTTGGGGGATCATGTCACCCACACTGGGGTGAGCTCCCAGTGTGGGTGTGGCACACAATCGGGAGCAGCGCCAGAAAAATGGCGGGGGGGTTAACATGCAGACAGGGGGATTGGGCACCCCCGTCGGCAGGGATGTCTGCATTTGGAGGCATGATGCCGAGGGGGATTGGGCTCCCACTCGGCACACCACAGCAGGAAAGGGGGCACATATGCCGACAGAGGAATTGGGCACCCTCGGAGTTGGCTACATAGGGACTGTGAGGGCGGGCGGTGAGTCGCCGCCCGCCATGTTTATTGAAATGTTACACTGCACAAGGCACGCCCTACAGTGAGGTGGAGCTCCCTCATTGCAGCGGCTAAAACGTTTGAAGGTGGTGGCACGCTTTTGCACTGCTGTCATAGACAGTGTGCAATCTAATTCATGCTATGGAGCCCAGCCTGAAAAAGCAGTGGCACCACTGGCCACAGCACGACCGTGCCTCCAAAACCTGCTATTCCAAAGTTACGGCAACATGTTTCTTGCACAGGCGCAAGACAACATAAAAAGGACTTGTTTTTGCACAGAAAGTGAAAACTGGAACCAGCCCAATGGTGTGGGGCTCTTTTAGTGCTGTTTCCCATTAAGATAACTTGGCTCCTTTCCTCTTTCAGATGTCACATCTTTGCACATGCTGACATTTTTTTTGTATTGGCTACATTTGCACATTGCAAATGTTTTTGATCAGATATCACATGTATTTATATTGTTGCAGTACACCCCCACATATCACCGTTCTGGTGAAAATTGACTAAAAAAATCTTCCTGAACTAGTAATAAAAAAACTAGACTAATAAAAGAATTGGCTGAGGAACTGGTTTCACTCATGTCAGCTATTTTCCAAAATTCATTAGACACTGAGCAAGTAGTCAGGAGTTGAAGAGAGGCTATAGTTGTTCCATTATTTAAAAAAGGGGCAAAATCCGACTATGAGAACTACAGGCCGGTGAGCCGACATCTGTAGTGGGCAAGATACTGGAAGTAATCATTAAAGGGAAAGTTCCCTCAACCTTTTTTCCATATACCTGTGTAGCTTGTAGGCATGAACAATGATTCCCCCCTTTACACTCCCCTAATTTCATCCTAATTTAAATGAAGTTCACTCTGTTCTGCCTGGTCTGAAAACTTGTTTGACTCCATTGCAAAGCTCCGTTGCAAAGGCATGAACCGACTCATGCAAGGCATCATGGTAGATGATGATGTGTAAATGCACAAGACAGCAGAAGTGCAACTCTCAGTCAGGTCTGTTATATGTCTTCGGAGCTGTGTTCTTGTCTTGTGCTGGCGATCAAACTTTTCACAGTACGTTCCCTACTGTTTTCTGTTGTTGTTATAAAGTGTATCTGAGTAGGAAGAAAGTGCAGCTAGAAGGATGCTGGTGCTTGTCCCATTTTGTTATTCGACTGAATAATTTCATTATGTGCTAGAAGCTTTGTTTACTTGCTTACTGAGGTTGCAGTCCTTTTGATGTCATTGTGCTTGTCTCCTGCTGGCAGACAAGCTCTGCTCGGCAAGTGCCCTGTTTTTTGTGGTTTCATTTCCGAGTGAGAATAGAATGTTTTAACATTAAACTTTTTATTGATTTTTTTTTTTAATAAAAAGAACCAATACAACAAACAATTTAACTGTATAACTTGAGAACATCAAAGAAGAGTAAAGATTACAAGCACGTCAAATTTTAAATACATTTTCAGAGATGAACATTAGATTAAATGAATAAACTTGATTCACAGCAAACATACAAGATAAACACTTCTTTGTAATTAAACAGAAATAATACAGCAATACAAGTAACTGATATATGTTAGAACATCAGTCAGGAGAGGGGCTTTATTTAGGAAGGAAGACCACATTTTATTAAATGAATTAGTTTCCCAAAGCAAAGCGGGTGAGATGCTGTAATGAGGGTTGGTGGCCCACTGCCATAAGCCATTCATTAAAGGTTGGTATGTCAGGGGATCTCCATTTCTGGAGTGTAAGTCTTTTGGCTTGGATCATGGCAGTGATAGACCATTTCAAGAGGGAAGGGATTCTTGGATATAAGAGATGAAGGAATACCAAGCAATATTAAAGAGGAATTAATGAGCACCTTTCCTGCTCTTTGTAACATTGCCCCCCAAGAACTAGGAAAGACCCTTACCTGTCCCAGAGTCCTATCATGGCAAAATTAGATTATTTTCACTGCCCTATTTTGGAAGGGAAGGTATTGTAATTTGGCTCCGTGGAGCCGAGCCGCTGATCCCTTTCCACTTTCTAGTGCTACGATCAGTCCATTTTTCCTATGTCACTAAACAGAGAGCGTGAGGATGTGCTCCATAGACACGAATGGGCCGATTGTTTTTAACTCTGTTGTACATATTTTAGATGGCCACCATGAACAAATCAAGAGCATTGCTCAACTAACAAGGTTCTTGTTAGTTGAGCAGTGCCCTTCATTTGTTTGTGGTGGGTATCTAAAATATGTAAAATAGAGTTTAAAAAATATTTCCATTCATGTCTATGGAGTGCATCCTCATGCTCTCTGTATAGAGGATGACACATATGTTACCTCTTCACAGGAGCGGACCCATGTATGATCCAGGACCCTCTGGGAGCCTTAAGGATGTACTCACTGGAAGAGAGGCGAGAGAGGAGGGATATGATAGAGACCTTCAAATACTTAATTTTATTCATTCATTTATTTATTTATTTTATTTAGTTTTTGTTGACCAGGTAAGTGCTCTAGACAAATTTTGCCTATTTTCAGACATGACCCGGGGGAAGGGGATACAGATGAATGTCAGCTGACTTTGAACCAGATAAAGCTGTTGGTGGTATTTTAGTGAATGGGAAGAAATTTGGCCAATGCACCGGGGAAACTCCCCTACTCTTTTCGAGACGTGCCATGGGATCTTTAACATCCACCTGAACTACCACCAGAACAGGCAGATGGGACCTCGGTTTAACGTCTCATCCAAAAGACGGGAATTAACAGAGTGGAAAGAGAAGGTGTCGTTAAATTGAGTAACAGAACTACAAGGGGGAACGGCTTGAAGTTGATAGGGAGGAGGTTTAGGAGGGATATTAGGAAACTTTTTATAGGGAGAGGGTGGTGACCACACAGAATGTGCTGCCAGAAGATGATGTCTCAGTTAAGATGGTATAGGCCTTTAAGAGGGCCTGAGCCAAGCACAAAGAGAACCCATGGGACCGTGGTGGGGAAGGAGGGAAAGGCATGGGGGGGGGTGGACAGGGTCACTGGTGTAAGCCAGGGACCCTGCATCATTTACTGAGGAGACTCAATAGACCAAATGGCCTTCTTCTGCTGGCTTGTTCGTATTTTTCAGACTGAGCACACAGACCCTTTTTTCTCATTGTTCTTTTCCTGTGTTAACTAACAAACAAGATGTGGCAGAGTCTGAGGACATGTTTTTAAAGGAATTTTTCATTTTAAGTTTTACTTAACTGCAAAGTACATGAACAGTATACGAGTATTCCTCTGATCACAGGCTATTAAAGGGAGAAGGTGCCATACCTGTGTGCCCAGTCAGTGTATCTGCTTTATGGCCCTCTGACTGAAGTATCCTCCAGTGCTGGGGATATCTGAAATCCTGGCCTGAAATGGGGAGGGACGGGGAAACATGTCTTTGTTGTGCTTCGTGTTTGTAAGTACCAGAGGAGGGGGATATATGTGCTGAAAGCCTGGTCTGAAACCTTTGAGGGAAGGGGCAGCAAGTCTGTTTGTTTGTTTCTGTATGCTTTTGGAAGCACCAGGGGAGGAGGATATCTATGTTGGTGGCCTGAAACTGAGGGGGCGACAGCAAGTCTTTTTTTTTTTTTTTTTTTGTATGCCTCAGAGCCTCTGGGAAGGAGTGCTTTAGAAATAAAATTCCTATCCTATCCTATGTGTGTGTGCAGAAAGTCTGACCTGAAATGTTGAGGGGGTGCAATAAACAGCAAGTTTGTAAGTACCAAATGTGGAGGGGGGATATCTGACCTGAAAGCCTAGGCTGAAACCTCGTCTGGTTGTTACGTTGTTTCTGTCTCCAAAGTCCTATTTATTTTGGTTACACCAGTGCTGGCCCCGAAACTCGGTGCCCGGAAACTGTCTGTAAAGTGCCACAAACCACCCTGCAGCTTTTAGAATGTAATTCTTACATTTGATTTATTAATACAAAGGGAGACTATGTATCATATGCCCTGCTAAATATAGTATAATATCCCCTACTGTCTGTGTGGTGAAACCCATACCTGCTTTCATAACAAATGTGTCATTGTCCCTTACATTTCCTCTGTGTGTGTGTGTGTGTGTGTGTGTGTGTGTGTGTGTGTGTATATATATATATGTGTCTGTGTGTGTGTGTGTGTGTGTGTGTGTGTGTGTGTATATATGTATATATATATATATATATATATATATGCACGTGTATATGTGTGTGTGTGTATGTATGTATATGTGTATATATATATATATGTATGTGTGTGTGTGTAAGCATTTTATTCCAACCCAGACCCATGTTAAGCAACAGAAAACATACAGTAGGGAACTTACCTTGAAAAGTTTGATGGCAGCACAAGACAAAAACACAACTCAGAAGACATACAGCAGACCTGACTGAGAGCAGCACTTCTGCTAGCATATGCATTAACGCATCATCAGCTACCATGATGCCTTGCATTAGTCGGGTCATGACCTTTGCAATGGAATCAAACAGGTTTTCACACCAGGGCAAAAAAAAAAAAAAGTGATCCAGTACAGCAGCTGCTTCTTGTTGATTTTACAGGGTTTCTTGTGGATTTTACTTGGTAGAAGGTTATTTCTTTTCTTTCTTACTACTTCTAAGGGGCTAGCAGGATATTGTTTTTGGGGCTGTTGGAAGTTTGAAAACTGGTTTGGTGGCTGTAAGTGGGCTCATTTGTTGGATGTTTCACTGTGTAACAGGCTGCGCTGGTGGAGGCCTATTTCTTCTGATTTAAAACCTATTTGGTGGGATTTGCTTGGGGCTGTTTCTTTGGTTGCAGGGCTTGGAGGGGCAGACACAGGGCTGATACACTCTCAGAGTCGGGTGTAGGCTCTAATCCTTCCCTCCCCAGAGCTCTGCTTATTTATAGGGGAACACCTGCCCTGCAATTGAAGGAAAAGGCTGCAGGTGCAGCTCATGTAGTTCTAGCCACTGGGGGTTGGATTTAAAGTCTGGGAGAGAGGAGCTTAGGGAGTTGTTCACTTCCCTTATAAGTTTACTGTGTTGTACTGCACCTAGTAACGGTTACTGGTTTACTGTGGGACTGTATCTAGGATTAGTGGGTGACCTGATTAGTCAGTAGGGGTGTATCTTGGACTAGTGGGAAACCTGGTGGCTCACCCAAGGAAACCTACTTGAGGGGGATGGGACCACACGTCATTAGGGCCGGCATCTTGGGAGGGTGGTGGGGTGCACAGGTGTGGGAAGCCATGATACTGGACTGGGCTTGGAAGTTTGGTGGTTGCCCAGTGTGCTACCAGCTGGCACAGCTTAGGGAGGAGGTTTTGGGGATTAGGAGACAGCTGGGAGAAGGGGAGGTATGGTTGGGGAAGAGGAAGGGGTCTCCACGAGTTTGCACCAAGCACTAGGGTGGGGGCATAGGGAAAGGAGTGCAGGAGAATACCTGGGGTCACATAGGGACCCTGGCAGAGGGGCCCAAAAGGAGGACACTACCAAGGAAGCAGGCAGGTAACTGGGGAGTCTCACAAAGGGGGGCCAGAGGGACAACATTCTCAGGGAAGTAGGCAGATGGCTGGGGCTGGACAGAAGGAAGCAAGATGGGGAGGTGGATCGGACCTTACGCTCAGTAACCGCTTCAATTCTTTTCTTCTGCTTGAGGATGAGGAGGGTGATGTAGCCATGTCAGGGGTGGTTAGAGATGGAAAGGGAGTGGGGGGCAGGAGGCGGGGGCCGGATAACAGGAGGAACAGGTGGGAACCTGGAATGCAGGAAAATGGGGGGAGCAGTGGATCAGAGCAGGAGGAGCAGGGGGAAGAGGGAGGAAAGCGGAAGGAGAAGGACCAGTTGGGAGGAAAGGGCAAGGAGAAGGACCAGAAGTACGAGGAGGATACAGTAAAGGGAGCTGAGGGTTTAGGCCAGGGGAGCACGACAAGCAAGGAGGGACTGAAAGGAGACAGGAAGGAAGGGAGGACAAGCCAAGCTAGTTTAGCGGATGGGGAGAAGGACCAGTCGTGAGCAGCGAGGGGGGAGTTAGCGAGGTACAGAAGGATACTCGGGAGGAGGAGAGGCATAGGATTGGAGGGGAGGGGTGGCCAGGGTAAATAAGGAGGGCGGCATGTGGCACCCAGATAGGGGGAGGAACAAGGAGCCGGCTGGGTGGAGGGGCTGGTAGAAAGGATGAGGGACATGGAAGGGGGAATGGAGGAAAAGGAGCGGTCAGAATGCTCCTGTTGGGGGATTCTGTGATCAGGGGTATCAAATGGGATAGGGAGGGGGAAGCCTGGCCAGTTAGAACAAAATGCTTCCCTGGACTAATGGTGCACAGGGCCAAGCATAAGGTATATCAGCTGGCAAAGGATTGTGAGGGTTCCCCGGACATACTGGTCTCACCTGGGTACAAATGACATTGAGGGAAATAGCGAGCTAGAGATACAGGCAAGGTTCAGGGAGCTTGCCAGGGTCTGTCATGACATAGGATGCACAGTTTCCTTCTCGGAAATCCTGCCGGTGCCAAGGGCTAGTGGGGAACACAAAAGGAAGATTAGGGAGATAAACCAGTGGCTCAGGGAGTGGTGTGAGGCCAGAGGGTATGGGTTGATGGGGGATTGGGGGGAGACCTGGGAGGATAAGGAGCTGTGTGCTAGAGACAGGCTCCATCTCAATTTGCAGGGAAGGGGAATCCTTAAGTTGAAAATAGAGGGTTTCATTGGTGAAAAGTGGGTTTAAACTTGTGAAGGGGGAAGGGATGGGAGAAAAGGCTGTCGAGCGGGGTCCGATAAAGGAGGGACTCTGTCTCCACCTCCCTGGGGAGCTGGAGGAATGCGGGAAAAGGCCGACTGGTAAAGTGCAGACCAGGGGAAAACGGAATCCCCAATGAGAACACGAGCAGGGGGAATGGAAGTATAGGGAAAGGGTGGAAGCTAGTTCTGCTAAATGCCAGGATCTTGGGCAGTAAAATGCCTGAGCTCCAGGCGATGCTAACTGAGGGAGCAGTGGATGTGGCAGCGGTCACTGAGACCTGGGCCACCGCAGGACATGACTGGGACCTGAATCTGGAGGGTTACACTATGTTCAGGAAGGACAGGGGGGAGGGAAGGGAGGAGGGGTAGCAATAATAGTCAGAAACTGCATTGGCATGGGGGAGTAGAGGAGGCGGAGGGAACCGTGGAGGCGATTTGGGTCACCTTGATAACAAGGGAGGGAAGGAGTAAAAATAGGAGTGGTGTATAGATCCCCTGCACTGGCGGAGGAGCTGGAGGAGAGTCTGGTGGCAGATGTTGGGAGACACTGCAGATAGGGCAGGGGAAGGGTGGTGGCGGTGGGGGACTTAAACATGCCTGGAACAGACTGGGAGACTATGACATCCTCGGTGGCCAGGGAACAGAGGTTGTTGGATGTCTTTCAAGATGTGTTCCTAACTCAGCAGGTGGGGGAACCGACCAGGGAGGCACGGGTACTGGATGTGGTCCCGGCAGACAGTGACCAGATTGGGGGCCAGGATTAAAACAGAGGAGAGATGGGCACAAGACCCGGGGGAGCAGGCTGAGGTACTAAATGAGTACTTCACCTCAGTTTTCACCAAGGAAAATGGGGGTGCTGCATCATACATGGGAGGAGACAATGCTACTGAGAAGGGGGGACCCTTACCGATCGGCAGGTCTGGGGAGAAGGGGAGGCATCACTGACAGGAGGGGGAAGGTTAAGCAGGGAGAAGAGGCAGCAGAGGTGGAAATCACAGCAGAGAGAGTGAGGGAAGCCCTCAGGTCCCTTAAGACGGAGAAAGCACCGGGGCCAGATAAATTACATCCTAGAGTGCTGAAGGAACTTGCAGATGTCCTGGCGAAACCTCTGGCAGAGCTTTTCATCATCTCTCTGAGGACAGGGTGGGTGCCCCAGGACTGGAAGGTGGAGCATATAGTGCCTCTCCACAAGGGGGGATCAAGGGAGGTGGCAGGGAACTACAGGCCTGTCAGCCTGACATCGGTGGTGGGCAAGGTGATGGAGGGCATTGTCAAGGAGAGGCTAGGGGCACCTGGAAAAGTCAGGGTGCCTGGACGATAGACAGCATGGATTCGTCCCGGAAATCGTGTCAGACAAACCTTGTGGAGTCTATGATTGGGTGACAAGTGCCTTGGACCTGGGTAGACCAGTGGACGCCTCTTTCTAGACTTCAGCAAGGCATTTGACTCTGTTCCTCACGAGGGCCTGTTGGATAAGCTGGGAGAAATGGGGATGGGGAACCAGATGATCAGATGGATAGGCAATTGGCTCCAGGACCGGACCCAGAGGGTCGTAGTTGGCGGGATAGTCTCATCCCCAAGGAGGGTCATTAGTGGGGTCCCACATGGATCAGTCCTTGGGCCCCTCCTGTTCAACGCCTACGTCTCTGACATAAGGACAGGTATCAGGAGTGAGATGAGTCTCTTTGCAGATGACTCAAAACTGGGGCCGGTGGTGGATGGGGAGGTGGGGAGGGTGGCCCTACAGGGGGACCTGGAGGCTCTGGAAAGATGGTCTAGAAAGCGGAAGCTGAGGTTCAATGCAGGGAAATGCAAGGTACTGCACCTGGGGGCCAGAAACCCGGGCCAAGTATACAACCTGGGAGGGGGGGAATGCTACAAGTCTCGATGGCTGAGAGGGACCTGGAGGTGGTGGTGGATGTCAAGATGAATAACTCGGAAACTTGTAGGAGGGCAGCAGCCAAGGCCAACGGGATGCTGGGATGCATCACTGGGGTATCACCTCCAGAAGGAGGGAAGTGATACTCCCTCTGTATAACTGCTTGGTGAGGCCGCACCTTGAGTACTGTGTGCAGTTTTGGAGGCCACACTTAAAGAGGGACATTAAACTCCTGGAGAGGGTCCAGAGGAGGGCAACCAAAATGATTTGGGGCTTAGAGGACAGAACCTATGGGGAGAGGCTCGAAGAGCTAAATATGTACACATTGGAAGAGAGAAGGGACAGGGGGGACATGATAGAGGTCTTCAGGTACATGAAGGGGGTAAATAGGGGAGGAGCAGTCAGGGTGCTTCGAAGGAAGGAGGGGGCAACTAGAGGGCGTGGTTGGAAGCTGGAGGGGGGAAGATTCAGAGGAGAAAGGAGGAGGTACTACTTCACTGAGAGGGTGGTGGAGCCATGGAATGCGCTGCCCAGGGGGCTGGTGGAGGCAGAGACGGTGGAGGGGTTCAAGAGGGGGTAGGACAGGTACAGGGGAAAGGTTCTGGAAGCAAAATCCAGAGCAGTGAGAATATCTGGAACTGGGAAGGGAGAAACCAGAGAAGGCGAGGGGGGCAGCAAGGTCAGCTCCCAGGGTGGGGGCTGACCAAACGAGCAGACATGAAAGACCATTAGGCCTATTCTGCTGGCATTTTAGTATGTTAGTAACTTCATTTAAATTTAAATTAGGATGAAATAAGGGGGGTGTAAGAGAGGGAATCAATGTTCAACCTACAACCTACACGCGTATAGAAAAAATAGGTTGAGGGGATTTTCTCTTTAAGGTAGAAATTGAGACCCATCTAGTTAATAACAATCTGTTGGACAAATCTCTGCATGAGTTTAGGTGAGGGAGATCATGCCAAACAAATCTTCTAATTTTTTTTTTGAAAAGTGAGCAGTGTCTTGGATGGGGGGTTTGCCCATGAATTTGATTTATTTGGACTACAGCAAGGCATTTGACAGTATGCCACACTTTGAACTAATTAAAAAGCTGCAGGACATAGGGCTAAGTGACAGGCTAGTAAGCAGGGTGGAATCCTGGCTAGGAAGAAGAAAACAAAGGGTAGCTCAGAGAGGTTATGTATCCAAATGGGGGAGTTGTTCAAATGGGATGCCGCATGTATCAGCCTTGGGACAGTTACAGGGAGATCCTGCCGCTCATGAGGATTGACCTTTTCTTAAATCTGTAGCAACAGGTCGGGAACGACCTCGGGTCATTGGGGAGCCATCGTGGTGGGGGGGGGAGCGAGATTGAGCAGCAGCAAGGCAGCTCTCCCCTCTCTGGGTGGATGCCCGCACCCTCCATAGTTCCGCTCCAACCGGGTGGAGGTCCGGTGGGAAGCATAGGCGTGAGGGGGCGGCGGTGATAGCCAAGGGTGGGGCGGAAGAGGCTGAGCCGGTACCCGGAGTGCGCATGCGCCTCCATGCATGTGCACGTATGTGTCTGCTAGGGTCCCGGGTTGGGGGGAAAAAATGGGATAAAAATACATAAAAAGTACATATATATAAAAAAACTCTGTTGCAACACTTCTTCTATTTCTTAGCCTAATATATCCTTTACAATTTCTAGTCCATAAGGTTGGCCACCTATGGGTGCCCCCTCCCCTTTCTTGACTATGCTGTAGTGTCCTCTTTAATTTTCCTTTTCCCTCTCAGGTCCTCATACAGGGAAGTTATTGTGGTAACATCCGAGCTGATGTAAAACAGGCTGTGTTCCTCGTTGTTGGATTTAGTGTGCAATAGCACTATGTTATAAAATACCTTGATGTATATATCTTATGTGTATGAAACCTGTAAATGTTGAAAATACCATGGCACTAGGTGTTTTTGATAAAGGTAAAAAGTACTATGTGACTGTGTGACTAGTTCCCTTCTGGATGTAGTCCTCTCCAACCGGCCACATAAAATAGGATCGGTGCAAGTCCTTGCGGACTCACTCAGTGACCACTCCCCTATCATCTGCTCTTGGTCATCCCCCACGCTCAGCCCGGGGTACTGCAGGACCCCGCGACGCCGTTTTCTCCCCAGAGGCCTTGTCAACCTCAAACGTCACCTCACCCAAATTAACTGGACCCCAGTGGCCTCGCACCTGACATCAACTCTGCCCTAACATCCTTACCACAGCTTTCAACCATGCCTGTGATCAGTTTGCCCCTTCCGCATTCCCAAGTTAAAAACAGTCAGCTGCCTGGATAACCCTGCATTGATCCAACAACTAAAAAAGAGATAACCTTTGGCACATAGCTAATGACTCCGGTAGATTGGCGATGAAGGCAAGCTTCAGGGCAGCCCGCAACCAATGCACGTGGACCATCAAGCTGGCAAAGCTAAATACTACCAGGCTGCGTTGACATCTTCCTGGGCTCGTCCAGAGCCTTCTGGGACAACATAAAAGAACTGAATGGTAAAGCCTCCTCCCCCATCCCAGATTGTCATAAATGGGACTGTCTCAACTGACCTAAGCGTGTAACTGACTGCCTTAATAAGACCTTCACAGATTTAAAGCGCAGTCCTTCCTGCCCACTTTTGACCCGGTTTCACACCCATCATACTCCCCACCTCCAGACCACAATTCCACCTCCAAATGATCACACCACATGATGCCAAACCTTTCTTATTAAGATCTCTTGCCTCTCAGAACCCAAGTAGTGACCTCTTGACTCCAAAATACTCCGCCTCACCCTAGATGTCATGCTTACCCCTCACTCTTATCATAAATAAATCCTTAAGCCTAGCCATTCCGGAGGCCTGGAAGCATGCTGAAATAACCCCATCCACAAGTCTGGGGACCGTGACTCTGCCTAACAACTACAGGCCCATCTCCATCCTCCCCTTATCCAAAGCCTTAGAAAAATAATAAACTCTCAGCTCACGGAATACCTTTCTAAATACAACCTTCTATGTCCGAACAACATGGGTTTCGTCCTGGCCATAGCACATCCACTGCCGTCCTGGAATTCTCCCATCACATACCTCCGCACTAGACAATGGCCAGCTCACAGGGGCGGTTTCATAGACCTTTCCAAGGCTTTTGACACGTTGAGCCACCCCTGCTATTACACTCCCTGAGCAATCTGGGCCTCTCATCCAACCCCTGAAGTGGTTCTAAGCTATCTTCACAACAGGACCCAAGAGTCAAGCTAAATGGAACCTTCTCCTCCAACCTACCCGTGCTCTCTGGGGTCCCATAGAGCTCGATCCTTGGACCGACCCTTTTCAGCCTATTCCTGAACACCTCCCTAGTTCCTGTTCCAGCAAAATACTACTATATGCAGACGGCCTGTAATTCTAGCTACTCACCCTGACCCTCTCCTCCAAGTCTCATTACAAAGCGCCTTCCTTCAAACCGAAAAATGGTTCGATGACCATCGTCTAGTCCTAATCTAAAGAAAACTAAGTCCATGCTATTCTCACATCGGCAAAACAGCGCAAGGACTTTCCCTCCACATCACCACCAGCACGCCTCCCAATTGAACTTGTAACATCCTATAAGTACCTGGGCATCACCTTTGACTCCGGCCTACGTTCCATGCCCACCTCAAAGCCCCTGTCATCTGCCATGAACTCCAGGATTGGGCTTCTCTACCGCCACAAAGACTGCCTCCCTGAACCCCCTAAAACTAGCTATCGCCTCATCGGGTGTTATCACTGGCTGACACGGGCTCCCAATTACGCTGCTGCTGACACCACTGCCTTATCTAAAGTCCAGACTGCTATTAATAAAGCCTGTAGGCTCCTTACAGTGCCCACAGCAGAACCCACACCTGTCTGCTATACTCCACCACAAATATACTCACTCTTGAGGAAAGACTAAAATATCAAACCTGCCTGCTGGCCAAAAGTCCATGTCAGGCCTTTTGCCCTGGGTCTCTGGACCCTTGCAGTTGGCTACAGGCCCCTGCCCACCATAAGTCCTCCACTGCTACTTTCGTTGTTCCCAGGGCCAGGACCTCTCGCTGCCAAAGGTCTTTCCATCACTTGGCCCTGCTTGGTTCAACTCCTTCCTGAATCTATCTCCAAAATTCGAGGATTGGCCTTCAAAACTACCCTCCGTAAGCATATTATTGACAGCCGCTGCTGTAACTGCCTATAACCACCTAACCGGTCCCGCCCACTACATAATTTGTCTGAGACTAGCTGTTAGATATGCGATGTATCTATTACCTTGTTACAATGCGTGTACCCTTACACATGTTTGTACCTGTATAGCTGCTGCCTGTAATTTCCAAGTCTGTTTATGTACTTTCACCCGTATGTTCACCCCTGTCTCAAACTCACTTAATTGTTGTCTCCGCCCCTTACGACGAGGTACCTTTGTAAACGAGTCCATGACTCAAAGGTTGTAAAACTGATTTCTCCAATAAATAAATAAATAAATAAAATTATAATAATTAAGTTACCAGGGTAGAAATATCAGAAACCCCCCGTTGTGTTATTTAAAATACATGTGAATTACAGATTGTTTGAGAGGCCCTTTGGCACCATGCGTTCCTGCTTTAAGCTGAACCAGCCTAAAATTTCATGGTGATTTGCTTATACATTCCATGATGCTTTGCATTTTGGGGGTATGTGTGATGTGTTTCTTTGAAACTTGGCTTTATTGCCAATGCCCTTCGGGGTAACTCGTGCTTCTGCACTGAGGTTCTTTGTGTTTTTGAGTTTTCCTTTTTTTGAGCTCCCCATCACCCAAACACACAAGACCAACATATGGAATAAAATAATTTTCACTGAAGACGTAGATCATTAGATTAGTAGGGGCTGACCAAGTGCAGAGGAAGGACATGCATAGGCTGCTGCTGCAGCAAACTGATGTATTGAAAAAGGGATATGCCATTGTTTAAGGTTATCTCGTGTTTTAGAATAAACATCACACAGAGATTGTGTGTTGAACCTGAAGTTCTGTGTCTGGTCCATCTGTTATCCCAAAACCCCTCCACAGAGACCCACATTATTTAATAACTGTGTCTCAGCAGTGGCATGCAGTGGACATATTTGGCTAAGTTTGCGAATGATACAAAACTGGGAGCAGCAGTGGACAAAGAATCAGTGATACAAAAATTAAGAGAAGCACTGCGTAACTCAGAAATAGGGGCTACAGAAAACAAACTTGAGATCACTGTAGCGAAGTGTGCAGTGATGAATATGGGGAATAAAAATAGGAGAGTAACAAATACTTTACCAGACCAAAAAATTTGAGAGACCAGTTTAGAAAGGGACCTTGGAATAAAGGTGACAGAGGACCTCAATTTTGATAATCACTGCAGTGAAGTTTCAAAACAATGCCACAAAATCCTGGGATGCATAGGCGCAAAATAATAAGCAGAAATTAAAGGGTTTCATGCTGGCCTGGTGGCGCTGGACACTACACCTTATGCCACGCCGGTGACCGGAGTTCGGGAATGAGCACGGGCAGTCGGGAGTCAGCAGGGGCGAGAGACAATCGAGCATCTGGAAGACTGCTCTCCTCTCTTGGGGAGGGAGGGAGGGATTGTCGTTCCATCTGTTAGGAGCCCTCTGGTGGGGGCTGGGGGTGGCGCAGGCTGAGAAGGCAGGCAGACAGTGATCGTGGTGTGCGCGTGACCCCACACATGCGTGGTCATGCGTCAGGAGGGAGAGGGGTCACCGGAAAATGGCGATCAGGGGCTTCATGAAGCCTCGCCCGCGTCTCACTGGTCCACCGCTGCCACCTCCCTGGATTTAGATTGTGCTCCGGGGAGGGGGAAGCTCCCTTCCCGGCCCCGCCATGAGGGGCCAGCCGTGGGGGTCTCAGGATTGGTTGGCGGTGGTTGGGCTCCTGGGCGGGTGATTTGGGGGCCGACTTCCAGTCCCTGATGCGTGGGGAGCAAAAAATGTTTAAAAAAAAAAAAAGGGTTTCTTGCTATGCCCCTTTATGGAGCTATTATGAGACCACACTTAGAGTACTGCAGCCAGTCCTAGCACCTCAGAATAAAGGCAATATAAGAAAAATAGAAGGTGTACAGAGCAAGGCAGCAATATGGTAGCAGGAATAAAGGAGTTCACATATGAGCAAAGATAGCCAGTTTGGGTATGTTTTTCCAGGAATACAGGAGACTCAGGGAGACATATGTCTAATTTTTAAGGCACATCAATGTAAAGGGTTATGGGATAATTTAAAACTACAGTTAAAGGAAAGCTGTTGAAAACAAGGGCTCCCGCCCCCGAAAAGCTAACCCCCCCCCCCAGTTTAGCTTTTACAGTAAGAGCTGCGTTTTTCTTGCTCCATAACTTACTGTATAATAATTCCCTGAAAAGTCCAGAGACCCAGAAGTATGGTGGACTAGGAGGGCTCCATATGTAAAAGTGTGCGCCAGCCGCTTAGGGACAGGAAACTAACATGGGGAACAGAATGTGGGTGCACTTTACCATTGATTAATTCTCAGGCAGCCATGGATTACTTGAGAATTAATCAACGGTCACCTAATGCTGTTGGACCAACCCTGCACAACCCTTTCTCTTCCCCATGTTACAATATAATTCAGTGTATGACACACACTAACAACTGTTGCAACATTGACGTTATTTTCCCCAGCAATCTTGTTTTAGTTCATAAAATATATTCCAATAATTTATATTTGTACTGTATATTACAAAACAAAAAAATAAATACTTTGATATAAATGTTCATGACAATTCTATTCACATTGGGAATTGAACTCTTTAGCTTTCTGTTCCAAAGTCCAGCGCCTTTATCACTACACTGAAGACAACTGTCTTATTCATCTTTGAACTTGCATGAAACATATATTTGAATAATACAAATGTTTATGAAAATTCTGTTGGAGGACATCAGTGCTTAAACTTTCTGTTCTGAAGCCCAGCTTCGTCCCTGTAACTCTACAGAAGTTTAACTGATCCAGCCATGAACATGCATGAAGCATATATTTTAATATTATGGTTATAAAAATTCTACCCACAGTGGGAATCTAACTCATAGCCTGTCATTTTAAAGCTCCGCTCCTTCCACATTACACCAGAGTAAAGGAGCAGCATTTCACCCTTTTTAGGGCCTATCAAGATTCTCATTAAAAGCGCCTGTTGGCCTAAGCACATGTGAGAATGGCACCAAAACATACATTGTCCCCTGTAACCTTTTGCTCATAAGTCATCATTAAAGGATGTCCTCCATGATCCAGTTGTCTGATGCACGATCATAAATATTTTTGGTCTGCCAGCGGCCAAACCCCCAGCTCCAATCAGACATACCAGTTTACTTCGTGCATCTGAGAAAGTTGGTCACAATCTAAAACGCACCCATCTTTCAGGTAATTATTTATTCTTATAATTCTTATAATCCTTTGCTCTCTATCTAGTCAGGTCACATCGTTAGGCAAAGCGCGTGGCTACATAGGGATTCCTTTTCCTTTTTGGTAGCATTTAAAAAGAGGAAAAAAAAAATCTAGGCATGCCAAACGCCTGCATCTCACTGCGTGTGCAGGGACCCGGTGGAGCCAGACCCTCCAGTAGTGTCTGGCTGGCATTCCCTGCTCCAGTTTGAGACCCTCCAGAAACATCCCCAACTTTGATTATGATATGGAGTGCCCCCTCCTGTAGCGTCCACTCCCGGTGCATCGACCGCAGTGCATGGAGCTAGCCCCTCCGTAGCATGAGGAGGCTAGAGGGCAGGACCTACAGCATGGGGCCCAGTGGAATTGCAGACGGCAAGGGGGCATGCTGAGAGTTGTAGGCAGCAGTCATGGTTTGGGGCAACAGCCGTTGGAGCAGTGGCCACCCCCCCGTATACTTGAGCATAACGCCACTGACCTCTCAGGGTTGTGTTACCCGCCCCGTGTGTTCCTCCCTAGGACTCCTGGACCACCAGTGCCTCCACATCACTCCTGCCAGTCATAACAAAGGCAGGCATTCTTCCATCCTTTGTTCGGTTTGGGGGTCCTGGGCGTTCGCACCATCTGTGCGAATAGTCCTGACTCCCCGCAAATTCCAACAGTCACCATACTGCTGGGGGTCTTGGAGCTGAAGATTAAAATGGCAGCCTCATGAGACCCAATGAGGAGGAGGAGGAGCCAATTCACCCAGAGATAAGACAGGCGACTGATTCTTGCTCCTGCCTAACAGGGACAGTATAAAGTCATTGCGGCTTCCAGGGGCATGTTTTTTAACAGAATCTAGCTCTGGGCTGCAGAATAAGCAAACTCCTGCCCAAATGAGGAACTCCCACAAGATTTTGGCAGCAAGACAGCACCTCTTGCGCATTCTCGCAAGAATGGTGGCCATATTGGTACAGTCATGGTATGGCCGCCATCTTAAAGGGAAAGGGTCTTTTTTCCCCACAGCAAAGAGAGTATTAAAATGGCATTTGGAGCACCCAGGCGGCCATCTTGAGTGTGGCTAGACAACCTCTTAAAGAGACACACCACCTTTTAGAGCTCACTGCTGTGCCACACGATTGTGACTGATTTCTGCTGTTGTATTGCTGAAGATACAGTGCACATGTTCCTGACACAGGTTTTTCTGTCTCCCCTCTACAGATCTGTCAGCTAGCCATGCCTGCCTACATAGAATGTGGTTCTATGCTCCTGGAGACTCATATGGGAAAAGTCCTATGCGCAGTTTCGGTGTCTGAGGCAGGGGCACCACAGAGTGCCAGGATGGAGGTTGTTTCGACCCAGGAAGAAGCTTCACCACCCACAGCACCGCTGACCATGAATGTGGCACAAGCGAACCTCTTGTTCCAGTGGCTAGAGAAGCTGCAAGATAAGCAACTGCAGGAGCAACCACAGGGGATGCCTGCTAAGTGCAGGGGGTTGGACCATGCACCACAACCGACTAAGAAGCGGCACAGGCAGGCGGAAGGCACAGAGGAATCATCGGAGGAGGAAAAAGAGGCGGAACAGGAGTCTGGCCATAGTACTGGCAGACTGTGCCCACAGGAAGATGTGGCGGAGCTGGTAAAGCTGATCCGGGAGGTCCTGCAGGTCCTGGAGGAGCTGGAGACATCACATAGCTCAACTGACCCCCTCCTGTCTTTGCAGCTCAGGGTCATGGGACAGGTCTTCCCCACCTGCCCCATGCTCGACTCCATTATGGACAAAAGAATTGGAGGCAACAGAGCCCTTCAGGTTGCCAGAGAAGCGAGCCATGGAGAGACTGTATCTGCTATCCCAGTCACATAAAGCAGTTTGGCATATGGCCCCAAAGGTGGACACACCCATGTCGGCCCTGGCCAGGTGCATGTCATACTGGTTGAGAACACTGCAGCTCTCAGGGACCCCATGAACAAGAAAGCCGAGGAGTTGCTGAAGAAAATTCATGAGGCAACAGGGTTGGCACTATCCGCAGGCACAGCAGCTTGGTATTCCAGCAGAGCCCTGCTCCAATGGGTGAAGGCCATTGCTGATGAACTACCCGAGGAGTCATCACTGGCAGGGCAGGCTAACTGTGCAGTGCAGGCTGCCAAGTTCTTAAAGGATGCTTCCTCAGACATCATGAGGTTCGGCACTAGGGCCACTGCCCTAACTGACCATGCCAGAAGAGCCCTTTGGCTCAAGCTGTGGCAAGTGGACGCCGAGTCCAAGGCGACACTGATGAAGCTCCCTTGTAAGGCGAGCCATCTCTTCGGCAAGGCCCTGACTCCATTCCCCAGGGACAGAGCGGGGACAAAGCAGATGGCGGAAAACAAGGACCTGTACTTCCCTTCAGGTTGCCCCTTTTGTCCAGAATTCAGAGGCGCCAGAGGCCAGCCAAGGTCAGCACAGAATTACTCCAAGAAGGGCAGAGCAGCAAAGTCCCGCTTCCAGGCTAGGTCCTCTCAATCCACATTCAAAGGCAATTCCGGAAAACGTGGAGGCTTCCACAGCAACAGATCCGGGGGAGGCGCCACTGGAAAAACCCCAATGAAATAAGGGGGGCCCCGGCAGACAGTCCTCTGGTGGGGGTCACCTGCAGCTGTTCGACCAATGGGCCACAACTACCAAGGACAAGTGGGTACGGGAAGTAGTGTCTCAAGCCTATGCCATAGAACTTACTCAAAAGATAATTCCACACAGATTGATGGTATCTCCAATGTTATGGGATCCCCAACAAGTGGCAGCAATCCAGCAGACCCTTCGCAGTCTCCTCCGGAACCAGGTCATTGTTCCCGAACCCCCACAAGAGAGGGGCACCAGGGTGTACTCTATGTTCTTTATGGTCTCCAAGAAGACAGGGGCTTATGCCCAGTCCTCGACCTGAAGTTTATCAACAACCTCGTGGTCTACAAGAAATTCAAAATGGAGACACTCCAGTCCACTCTAATGGCAGTTCAGCCGGGAGACTTCCTGACGTCAGATTGACCTAAAACACGCTTATTTACACATTCCGATTCACCCTAGTCACCATTGCTTCCTCAGGTTTCAAATCAACGGGGGTCACTTTCAGTGCACCTGCCTCTCGTTTGGCCTGGTCTCAGCCCCAAGAGTTTCATAAAAACACTAATTGTGATCACCGCAGCTCTCCACAAATGGGGGGTACATGTCATACCATATCTGGACGACTGGTTCATATGAGCCAGGTCACCGGCACAAGCCCAGAAGGACACAGAGACCATAGTTCTGTGCCTCCAACAGCATGGATGGATCATGACTGGGACAAGAGCCAGCTTACCTCTATGCAAGAAATCACCCACCTGGGGGCCAGGATCAACACCTCTGCCAAAAGGGTTTTACCAATGGATGACAAGATGGCGAACATACTCAGCCTGCTAGAATCACTACGGTTGCAGCCCCACCGGTCGGCCTATATGTACCTTCAGGTACTGGGACTTATGGCTTCAATGATAGCCATGGTACTGTGGGCACGACTGCACATGTGTCTGCTCCAGAAGTATGCACTAGACAGCTGGGATCAGTCGTCCCAGGACTTCGAGTACAAACTTGAACCAGCCAAGACATACTAAGCAGCCTTGATTGGTGGATGGTATGCAGCAATTTCTACAAGGGGGTTCCATTATCATCGCCACCCACTGTGACAATCACGACAGATGCCAGCCTCTCAGGCTGGGGAGCCATGCTGGATCGGCTTGTCACTCAGGGAACATGGTCGCCGGGTCAAGCTTGACTTCCCATCAATGTCTTGGAAATTAGGGTGGTATATAGGGCACTGTTGTGCTTTGTTCCACGGGTAATAAGTCAACCGGTGCTGCTCTGAACCGACAATCCGGTCACCATGGTATACATAAACAAGCAAGGCAGAACTCTCAGCAAAGTGATGCTCCGGGAAGCGCTGCAGACCTTCCGTTGGGTAGAGAAGCATTTATCAATGATCTCAGCCACATATTTGGTGGTCAAACTGAACTCGCAGGACGACTGGCTCAGTCAAGTGACCCTCAGCCAGGCAGAGTGGCAGTTGAACCCTCATGTATTTTGGACCCTGGCTTGCAGATGGGGGGGCCATTTCAGGTAAATCTGATGGCCTTGAGATACAACACTCAACTACCATGTTTTCACTCCTGCCTTCCCGACGCCCAAGCTGAAGAGATTGACACAGTGGCAGTGCCATGGAAGTTCAAGAGGGCCTATATCCCCCCCCCCCCAATTCCAATGATAGCGAAAGTACTCCTCAGAATCAGGGCCACGAGAGCATCTGTACTGTTGGCGGCCCCAGACCGGCTGAGGAGATCTTGATACTCTCTGCTCATGGCGATGTTGGTCGACTCTCCTTGGCCTCTGCCTCAGCGTCCAGACCTTCTGATTCAGGTCCCGATTTTGCATCACAACCCCAAGATTCTTCGGCTGACAGCATGGAAGTTGAAAAGACAAGACTGTTGAAGGAGGGGTACACTCCTAGGGTGGTTGATCGTCTATTGCAGTCCCGAAGGTCTTCAACAAACAGGACTTATCAGAGACATTGGCATTTTTTCTGTAAGTGGTGTATTGCAACGGGGTTTGTCACCTTCGGTGGTGGGCTTACCTCAGATTCTTGACTTCCTCAGTGATGGTGCTGACAAGGGCCTGGCCTACTCCTCTTTATGAGTCCAGGTGTCGGCCATCGCCGCCATGTGGGGGCCACTCCCAAAGGTGGTGAATACTGGGTCACATCCCAATGTGGTTCGATTACTACGTGCAGTGCAGCTTGCCTCACCCCGGGTCCACCCTGCATGCGCTCTGTGGCAGCTTAATTTGGTCCTGGAGGGACTTCATAAGCCCCCATTTCTTGCACAGTCATCCTCTTGGACAACCCGTAGAACAGTTTTTCTAACGGCTGTGTGTAGTGCCAGAAGGGTGGGAGAGCTACAGGCCTTGTCATGCAGGGAACCATTCCTGACTTTCCATAATGACAGTGTGTCCCTGAAGACCATCCCTTCTTTTACCCCTAAAGTGATTTCCTCATTCCATATGGAGCAGGCCATCCATCTACCGGACATGCGGAGGGTTCCGGGAAGCCCCGATGGGGACCCTCACCCTTTGGATATGGTTTCATTGCTCAAAGAGTGTATAACTGTCTAAGAGTTTCCGAAAGTCAGATAGATTGTTTGTGTTCTTTTCTGGCAAGAAAAAGGGCCACGGAGCTTCTAAGGAGGCTATTGCTCAATGGATCAGAGAGGCTATACTAGCCGCATATCAAGAGGTGGGTCAGACCCCGAGGCATTAAGGCGCATTCCACTAGAGCGTTGTCAACTTCTTGGGCTGAGTGAGGTGAAGCCTCTGTGCAGCAGATCTGTGCAGCGACTACTTGTTCCTCAGTTCACACATTCGTGCGCCTTTACAGACTCTGTGGCATCAGCGGATAGGACCATATTTGGCAGGGCCGTGCTTCAGGTGGTGACAGAAATGGGTTGATAGCAGGGTTCATTTGTTGCCCTCCCAGTTATTTATGAGTACTGCTACAAACTCTCATTTGTGATGACTTATGAGCACTGGAAAGGTTGCAGGGGATAATGGTATTTACTCACCTGGTAAAGGTGATTATACCTGCAACCTTTACAGTGCTCATATTCCTTCCCATGTTGGACGAACCCAGATGCTGTGCCAGCCTGAATCACTCTTACTCGGCCATGTTACCCAGATCTCAGGGCCTACTGTCTCTGTCTTACTGTAGATGGCCAGTTACCATCGAATGGTAGGTGGTCACGGCCACTAGTTAATCATTTATTACGTATTCTTATTTGTTTTTTCACTGTATACTGTGTTTATGCATGTTAGGTCACAGTAAATGATCATGACTTTAGGTGTGTAATGTATTCTACACACGAGTGACTCATTATTTGTGTACTTATCTTTCCTACCAAGTAAATGTTGTTTTACTATTTTTAAGTCAAAGTGGTATGGGTTTTATTTATTTCATCATGGTCTTTGCCTTGGTATTTTGGAGGGTGTTCTTTTCTATGTTTTCTCTTTTTTTTCCTGCTAGGGAATTTTCATACTGGTATGTCTGGTCGGAGTCGAGAGTTTGGACGCTGGCAGACCAAAAAGATTTATGATCGTGCATCAGCCACTTGGATCATGGAGGATACCCATTTGTGATGACTTATGAGCACTGTAAAGGTTGCAGGTATAAGCCAGCCCGATGGTGCTGGAGGTTGAAGCGCTGGTCACTACACCTCACGCCATGCCGGCGACCTGGGTTCGGGAACGAGCCTGGGCTGTCGGGGGTCGGCAGGGGCGAGAGAGTGTTGAGCATCTGGAGGACTGCTCTCCTCCCTCTGGGGAGGGAGGTTTGTCATCCCGCTCGCTGACTGCCCTCTGGTGGTGGCCGGAGGGCAGTACAGATTGAGAGGGCACACGCCGGTGTCCTTATGTCAGTGGAGAGGGGAGGCCGGAGAAAAGGGAAAGGAGCCAGCAGGCTCCATGATGCCCGCACCAGCACCCGGCCCGGCCCCGGCGTCTGGATTTTGCCCGGGTGGGGTAGCCGGTGCCCCTTCACCCTGGCCCTGCCACGGGGGCCTGTGGGGGAATTAGGGAGGTGTCGGGTTGGGGAACGGTGTGGCTGGAGACCGAGTCCCTCCAAGGGAGGGACCAGAGCTGCCTGCCAGGCTCAGGGGTTGTAAAAACCTATATGGGGGAAAAAAGGTTGCAGGTATAATCACCTTTACCAGGTGAGTAAATACCATTATGCTTATTCTGCATTCCAACATCTACAATGTCACGTTATTGTAAGTACAAACGGTAAAGTATGTCATGCCCCACCTCATTTACCTTCTAACGTGCATGATTGGACAAAAAGTTTAAACATATGACTGTGCTGCATTAATTGGCAGTGTGAGCACAGAGTCATTTTTTTCTGACTCCAGGCTCAAAGCACTGCAGTCAGTTTTTTATGTGTGACTTCTGGCTGCACAGAGTTAAACTAATTTCCCAAGCTGTGGCATACCATAGATATGCATTGAATCTGGAAAAAAACAGTTACTAAATTTTTCCTGAAAGCTCACCCTTTCCTTTTTTTCCATGTAGTTTTTTTTTTTCCTCCCGGTGGGGCTGGCAGGTGGCTCCAGACCCTCTTTTGGAAGGGCTCGCTTCTCTGATCCCCTGACTTCCCCGCACCCGACCCTCCCGGCAGGTCCCCCATGGGTTGCCCCTCCCCCCATGGCAGGGCCGAGGGCGTTGACCAACATCTAGACTCCAGGGGGCCGGTGCGGGTGCTGCAGGGCCATCATGGAGTGTGCCAGCTCCATTTTCACCTTTTCTCCCTTCCTTTGCCACATTTGCTCAGGCGCTTATGGAGGCATGCACACGCAGTGACCCGCGGCACCCTCCCTACTCTAGCCACTCCCATCTGCACTACCCTCGGGCCTCCACCCAGGGGCAGCCTTGCAGCGGTCGTGACCGGGTCCCCACCCAGGAGGGGGGATATGCCTAGTGGCTCCTCAATCCATCGCCCGGCCTCCCCCTCCTGCCGATGACCCAGGCTTGTTCCCAAACCCGGGTGGCCGGCGTGGCGTCCAGTGCCTCAACCCTTGGCGCCACCAAGCTGGCTATGAAAGCTCACCCTTTCTTGAATATTAATAGTACTTACAGGGAGAAGCATGAAATTCCCTACCTCAATGGGAGCTCCTCCTTGATGTTTCCAGGAATTTTCATTTAGCCCCCAAAGTAAGGGAAGAGATCATAAGTTGCCCCCAAGGAGCTGGCTGCATGCTCTTTTTCCACTTCCTAATAGCCCACTCCTCCCCCCTGCTCCAGTGTTTTGTGACATCATAGGGAGAATGCAGGGGTGCGCTCCATTCTCTTAAATGGAGTGCCTTTCTTAAAGCGTATTTCCTGATTTTAAATCAGGTTCTGGTACCGATTGAAGGGTTTCATTAACGAGAGCCTTGTTAGTTGAACCCTGGCATCAGTTATACCGGAACCTGATTTAAAATTGAGAAATATGTTTTAAAAAAGGTGCTCCATTCAAGTGCATGGAGCACATCCTTGTGTTCTCCCTATATAGATGTCACAAAATGTCAGAGTGGGGTGGGGGGGCGAGCGTGCTATCGGGAAGTGGAAAGGGATTATGCGATCAGCCCCTCGGGGCAAATATGATCCCTTCCCTTCTTTTGGGGGATAAAAGATACATTTTGAAAACATCATGGAGAAGCTCCCACTGAGGTAAGGGAGTTCCATGTTTCTCTTTACAAGCACCAAGAAAGGTGCTCTTTGAGGACTTCAGAGTTCAACGTGGTGCATTCTGTAGTCCATGTCAAGTTGTACCAAACATTCCAATTTTTGCGTAACTTGGACTTTAATATATGATTTGTTTCTTTAACAGTGAGAAAAAATATTTTTTTTTCTGTGTTTTGGCTGTATTGCTCTCAGAGAGTAGAACACCTGTGTGAGTCGTTTTTTAGTATCTGTTGATCGGATGACTAAATCTGTACAGAAACAGTAAAAGGGAAAACTTTTACCATGTAGAATTGTTTTGGCAGTACTCTAAATTTCCCAGCAAGTCCAGTCCTGTATAGGTAGTCACTGTGGCAGTGCCCTCTGCAGCTTTTTTTGTGACTTGGCTGGAGTCTCTACAATGACTTTTTTTTTTAATTCATATTGTTTCCAACCTGATGATTTTCAGTTCAGTTACACTGCAGTCAACCACCCAGCTGTGTTGCCCCTTCTGCAGCCCTAAGCTTTCACCTTCTCAGCATTTTCCCTGTGAAGAGGTAAGGGGGAGACACCCTTAGGAGATCTTATGGATGTGGGGGGTACAGTAGGCTGCATGAAGCCTGAATGTACTGGGCATCATTTGCATGACTGGGAGTTTTTATCCCCTTGAAGCCCACCCTAGGGACTCCTCGCATGCAAGGGCTTCAGTGCACAAACAGAACTGCGTGGCATTGTGCAGAGCCAGCGCGTGTCCACCCTTCCCTTTACCGCCAAATTGTTTCTTCGGAGCTCCTTATTCTGGGTGACTTCAACCTAAACTGGGCCCAGGACCCTAACAACGCCCTTATGGCACTGACCCAAGAAGCAGACCTGGTACAGGTCATCTTAGAACCAACCAGACTTAACTACAAATCGGGGAACCACACCACCCTTGATTGGGCTCTGGTATCCAATCCCGCCAACATCCAAAAAGCTGGCATAATGGCAGACTCCTTAAGTGACCACTCCCCCATATTCTGCATCTGGAAGAACAGAGCACCCAAGATCCAACCCAGAATACTCACTGCTCGTGACTACACAAACTTATCAGCAGTGCAGTTTAATGACTACCTACACAGTCTGGAATGGAGCCCAGTTAAGCTCCTCCCCACCTTGGCTGAGGCTCTGGAGCATTTCCACAGCACAGTATGTACAGCAGCTAACCTCTTCGCCCCCTTGAAAAAAACGTAGAACAAAGGGTAACTGCTACAAGTGGATCTCTCAATCCTTAAAAACCCTTATGGTCAGTCGAGACAAGGCCTGTAAGAAGTTCAAGCTCTCTTCCCTTCCTGCCGACCTCGTGTCATACAAGGTCTTAAGAAACAAATGCAAGAGAGCCATCAAATTTGCAAAAAAGGGAGTATGTCACTCACCTACAAACAACCAATTTGGGCAACCCTAAATAATTCTGGTATCACGTCAACAACCTGGCCAGGGGTAACACTAAGACTGAGCCTGGCCCCATTGAGGTCAGTGGTCAGCCAGTGAGCGACTCCCTCGAAATTGCTACTGCCCTCAACAATCACTTTGGTAACCTCGATGCCTACAAGGTCATCCTGCCCTCGCTGACCTCGGCTCCCAATGTTATCGAGTCTACTTGCCTTGACCGTCCCTCCTTCCATCTAAGACTGGTGAAGACAAAAGAGGTCCAATCCCTCCTAAGGGCTCTGAAAGACAAAGGCTCAGGAGGTCCTGATGGGATAAACCCTCGGCTAAACTAAAGCTGGCGCCCCATCCCTCACCAGACCCCTGACCTGGCTAATAAACAGATCGCTACTTGAAGGAACTGTTCCGGACCAGTGGAAACAGGCCAACATGTTTCTCTATTCACAAGGGTGGCTCCAGGGAAAACATAAGCAATTACAGGCCTATTTCCCTGCTCAGTACACTTGCAAAGCTACAGGAAAGGTTAGTCTATGGTCAACTCCGTGACTACCTGGAGTCCCATCAGCAGGGCTTGACAAATTTTAAAATTAGGTACTTGTCCACGGACAAGTGGCTAGTCAAAATGTAGTTGTCCCGGTGCTTGAGTTGGTAGTCCAGGTATAAAGTGGCATATTTTTAGTGGAAAGTATAAAAATACAGAAAACTTAAATGGATTTAATGTAGTATCAGTTATTTAGTATTGTAATAGACAATTAGGAGAATAATATGAATTTATTTGTTTTTGTCAGGATGGGGAGGATTGTGCCAGAATTAGCACACGGCGCCAGCAGCACAGTCAGTGATACTGGAATATTGTTGTACACAATAAAAGTTTATTTTATGTTATCTTTGTGTGTGTGTGTGTGTGTACTTTTTTACCTTAAGGTTAGGTTAAACTGCTGTGCTTATGCTTACAACACTACAAGAGGGCCTGGGTGATGGGTCTCATGAGTGGGTGGCAAGGACGGAGCAGGTGGGAGTAGGAGCGGGAGCTCAGCCAACTAGTAGCACTCCACAGTTGTTCACTTATCACTTCCCTAAGTTCCTCTGCCATTAGTCAGGGCAGGTTAGGTCTCACAGCCACAGACACACCTCCGCCAAAGGGTTTATTTCTTTTTTTCTGTAGCACAAAAAAATGTTTTTCCGAATGTTCCCCTTTGTATTGCTTATTTCTAATAAGTTCGCAGTTGTTCCCCAAGTTCTCTACCCTCTCAGGGCAAGTTAGGTCTCACAGCCACACGTACACACACCTTCAGTTCACCAAAGTAGGGTAGGTAGCTAGCAGCTAGTGGTTTTTTTTTTTGTTTGTTTTCTGTAGCACAAAAAAGTGTCCCCCCCCTTTATAGTTTATTTTATTTCTAATAAGTTTTTTGGGGGGTTAATAGCTTTCTTTATTTCTTCTTGTCTTTCACAAGCCAGCCGGCTGTAGGACACTGGGCTTGGAGTTGGACAGTTCACCCCGACCCCTTCACTCCTTTCCACGTGACACCTCTCACTCTCCCAACACAGTCCACACAGAGTCAGGCTCCTCTTATTTAATTTTCTTTAGAATCCTTTACTAGCTTTCTGATTTTTTTTTTTTTTTTTTTTAATATATAGCTTTTTTATTTATGTGTCTTTGGCTGACAAGCCAGTCGCCCTCAAGACAATGGGTAGGACACAGGTCACCCAGTCTTGTTTGATCTTATTTTCTTTTTCATTAATTAATTTGGGCAATTAGTTATCCTTTTCGGCTTCTGCCCTTTTGTTTTTGCCAGGTAGCTTAGCTAAACACTTGCTGTTACTTAGGCAACACACAATGCTGCCCCACAGTCCCGCACACAACTATTACTCTCTTGAGGCTTGAGTCTGACAGTAGTCCTGCTTGTATTTTTGTTCAGGCAGTTATGTTATTACTCTACTGCCCTAACCCTTTTACTCTGTGTTTATTTATGTAGTCAGACCAGTATCAGTGCACTCACAAGAGGTAGAGGTCAGGACAGGACAGGTAGGTTATGGTACTAGTACTAGGTAGGTAGACACTGGGCTGCTGATATTTTCTTTAGGCAGCTTAGCTTTAGTAGTTAAATACACTTCTGTAGTGTAGTTTAATTAGGCAACAGCAGAACTAGAAATCATCAGTGTCTTGCAATGCAATGCTCTCAGCTCTCCTCTCTGTTACACTTTTTCAGAGGTCCTCCTGGTGAACCCACCTTTTTAGTTACTTTGTTAAATACGGTATATTGCCCAAGTGCCCACACACTCCCCAGCAGGCACACAAATCCTCTTCAGTTTATTTATTTTTTTTTTAGTTATACAAGCTTTTTTGTATCTGTCGGCGAAACAGTGTTAGTAATCAGTTAGTTCCTTCAGTCTTCTGTCTCTGATTATGTGGTGGCTAAAGTTGTCTTTCTTTAGCAAAGCCCTCCTGACCTTGTCTGGCTTCTTTTTACTGCCTGTCTGCCACAGTCCCTTTATTTTACCAGTACTGTTTTTGTGAGAATTGGGGCAGCAGTGGTAGCGTTGGCAGGCAACTAGCAGGGAGATTGGATTTTCTTTAGCTTGGACACAATCTCCCCAACTCCCCCTCCGTTCACCACGCGGTCACAAAGGCTCCCGAAGGACGGAGTCGCTAGGTTATCTTTTTCTTTTCCGAAATGCAAGGGAGTTAGATTGGGAGTTTAAAAATAGAGGGCACAGTCAGGGAAGCAGCAATTCAGGCAGCAAAATCACCAACTGCTCACGATCCGCGGCGGCTCCCGCTCTGCCTCTCAGACTGTCTTCCCTTACCATGTTGTTGCTCCCGACCCGCACAAGCCTGTCTCCTGGCTACTACTTGCACTGGCAGACTTCAATGTGTGTTTTTTTTTTTTAAACTGAGTCAGTCCCTACTCCCTACTAGGATCTAGTACAATTTAGTACTACAAGTTGGTGACTCCCACTCCTCTGAATGCAGCCCAGAAAACGCAACAATCTGTACACTGCTCCTGCAGCATGCACGTCCGTTCTGTCAGAAAACTGTAGAGAAAGTGAGCGAGCATGCTGCGGTCGCTCCTGCCAAGTTGCCAATGCCACCAGTGAATGTGCTGTACCTTGTCTGGGGCCCATAATGATTTGCTGCCATGCATGCCAGTTCTTTGACTGGCTCCGCCTGATTCCCCTGTGGCTACTGCTCGCTCCCGTTCCATCCACGATCACTCACTGAAGCAGGGGGAAGTTACACGAATGCCGCTGTGGTTGGTCACATGACCACAAGAATGGCCTCACGCAAGCAGCCTTCTGGAAGAAGCTGGCACTGCGGGCATTTCCAGACATTTTTTTAAAGTTTTAAATGGGTACTTGTCTGCGGGAGGTTAAAGGAGTACTTGTCCATGGACAAGCGGCACTTGTCAAAGTGCTTGTCCCAGAGGGAAAACTTGTAGCCCGGGACGTCAGACTATAGGATTTGTCAAGCCCTGCCCATCAGCTAATTGTACGTTCACAGCATGGTTTTAGAACTAACCATGGGACTGACACAGCACTCATCCATCTCTCGAATGACTTGCTGAGAGCAGTGGATAATGGGACACCCACTAGCGCCGTCTTTATAGACCTGTCCAAGGCTTTCGACCTTGTGGGTCACAAACTCCTGCTACTAAAACTAAATAAAATTGGCTAGACCCCCTCACCCTCAAATGGTTTGGGAGTTACCTATCAGGCTGATCCCAGAGGGACATCTGGAAGGGTGCCGCCTCGTGTTCTCTACCCCTTACAGAGGGAGTACCGCAGGGCTCGATCCTCGGCCCACTCCTTTTCTCCATATTTACTAACGACTTAAGCCTCCACTGTGGGGGGAAGCTCGGTCATTCAGTACGCAGATGACACTGTCATCTACCGATCCCTGGATAACATTGCAGCTCTAGGTCCCCTTCTCCAAGCCGACCTAGCATCTCTCGAGGCCTGGCTGAGAGCAAATAGAATGGTCCTAAATGCAGGCAAAACTAAGGCGATGCTATTCGGACGCAATGCCCTTGGACACGACAGGTCTAAATCTCTGCAACTCACTGCTGTCTCGGGAAATGACATCAAGGTTGTGCCCTCCTTAAAATACTTAGGTCTAACATTGGACCATTGCCTTACCTTCAAGTACCACGTGGATTAGGTCACCAAGACCATACACCGCAAACTTGGTACTCTGTACCGGCTAAAAGACCAGCTCATCCCTGAGGCCAGGACCTCAGTCGCCACAAGTGTCCTCCTCCCCACCCTGACTTGCGCTGCCCCAATCTTACAGGGCATAGCCAAGGAGGAGGTCATCAAGATGCAAATCCTGTGTAACAAGGTAGCCCGGTTTGCTACCCAGGACTACTTGCTGAGGCACCGTTGTGACACACTTGCCCAGCTACGCTGGCCCTCGCTGACTTCTCGTCTCCACTAGCCCCTGCTCTGCTTGACCTTCAAGCTACTCAGCCCTTCAGCTCCACCCAGCATTGCTGGAACTATCGCACTCGAACATAACCCCAGAAGCCTACGGACATCTGGACGTACACTGCTTGAAGTTCCCAGAGTCAGGACTAACACTGGCGGCAGGTCGTTCTCCTACTCAGCCCCCTACCTGTGGAACAAACTCCCACCCCTAGTGCAGGAAGCCTCCTCACTGATGAACTTCCGCACCAGACTCAAAGCCTATATGTCTGATACTAGCACTTGTCATTGCCACGGCTCATGACCCCCCCCCCCCGCTTCTATCCTCCTAATATCCAGATCCTCCAAGCACCTTATCAGGTTCCACGGTGCTTCCCTCTAGGCATAGTACCACAGCTAGCTTTCCGCTGAACCATGCCAGTAGTAAACAATGAACTTACCATGTAAAATTACATTTCTTCTGCACCTTTTGTTAATTCTACTGTCAACATATTTGTAAGGACTGATGCATGATGATAACCATGGCTGTAACCTGCTCACACACCTGAAACTACTCTGTAACCCAAGTCTTTCTCTGTATGAAAATATGTATTGTTATCCTGGGTCGCCCCTGAAAAAGGGACCTTCAGGGCTCAGTGGGCCTACCCGGTCACCAAATTTTAAATTAATAAATATATCCTGAACTGCACCTCCAACCTGTGGCAACCCAGGCAAAAGTGTTATCTCAGAGCTAAGCAGTCTCCCACCCCATAGAGGGAAAGTGTTTGCTAAGGCGCTCAATTTCTTCCCCCTCGGCCAGCCTTCCGAGGTTTCAGTGTGTTCCCAAACATGGGTCATCAGCATCATTACTGCCAGCCCTGCTGCTGGTCTGGTGGGCCATCCCAACTATCATGACTCACGAAAGTAAAGTAAAAGACCAGCTACAGTATACTGATCTTTGCTGGAGAAAATGCAGTCAGACACAACCATTTCCATATATTCTGGGACTGTTTTGTACTCACCCTCTTTATCCTGCTGACATGCACAGAAATGCAAAAATGTAGGTCATCTCTGGGTTCAGGCGGACTGAAAATTGGACATTGTGTTTTTTCGGTGGGGAGAGTGGCTCACTAACAACAAAAGGTAATATTTATGGAGCATTCTAATTGTAACACAGTGCCCACTGCTTACATACAGTGAAAACACGGAAACATTAGTCGCCACTGAATCTGCTAGCTGGAAACAACAGAATGCTCCGCTTTATAGACCGAAATTATTTTTAAGTCCTCTTATTGTATTACCGATATAGTCCTGGTTCATCCAATTTAGGTAATATCTCATCTGCCCTCCTCCAGTGTCCTTGGGGGACTTTCTCCTGAAAGAAAACATATGTTCACGTTAGGCATGCAGGACCAGTTACACAAAAGAAAGTGCTGCACGTTTATGTACTGTGATATAATGAGTGAATAATGTATGGTAGAACGCTGTTAACCTTAGAAAATCATCATTTCCTAAGGTTGTTAACCTATCGATGTGACGTAGCAGTGTTGTTAACCTATCGATGCTACGTCACATCGATAGGTTAACAGCAGTGATCAGTCTGCGCATGTGCCTGCCCTTTTTTTTTTTAAATGGCGAACCGACGGATGAATGCAGCGGTTAGGGAAGGACTGAACGGCCGTGGTGGTGACTATTTGTCAAAAACTAAACAGCCGTTTTACTTTTTACGTGGGACCATACACTATAAAAAATAATGTATGGTCCCTCTATCGGCAACTGGTCACTGTTAACCGTCTCGAGGTTGCCATGGCGATGTAAACCTCTCGAGCTTCTCTCTCGAGGTTTACACGGTTGCCCTGGCAACCTCTTGACAGCAGACCGGTTACCGATAGAGGACCATACATTATCCTCTATATAACTCGGTCAAGGTTTGGCTTACATTCATTAGTTTTTGTTTATGTAGTCTGTTTTGCTATTTATTTTGCAAAGTTCAGTAAAGATCAAGTTTTTAAAAACACAGGTGAAGATGGAACAATAACAGAACTAAAACCAGTATTTAAAAAAAAAAGTTTCTACAGGAAAAAAAGACTTGCAGGTTCACCACAGTTCTCCCTTTATGCTGTTAAATTGACAGAGAACCATTCCTGCTATTTTTTAAAACTGAAAACAAATGAGAGGAAGCTCTCTTACCTCCATGGGAGCCCCTCTGTTATAAAATCAACCTTTTTGGTTGTACCCCCAAAAGAAGGGAAGGGATCGTAAATTGCTCCCAAGGGGCTAGCGATGCAATCCCTTTCTACTTCCCTGTTGCTGGCCACGCCCCGTTTTATGACATAGATATAGGGAGAGCGTGGGGGTGCATTCCATTAAGTCTGTGGAGTGTGATTTGAAAACCGAGTTTTGGGCTGTTTAAGTGGCCATTTGGTAAAATTTTGTTTGTTTGTAATAATTTATTCTTGAGATCAAGAAAGGGATAACCCAGTTGAGCAAAGCTCATATACAGCGAGGTCCACCATTCACACAATATACACAGTAATATCTAAACATTTTACAATATCATAAAAAGCATTTTTCGAAAACTATCATCATTTAGAAATACAGATTGTTACAAAACAATTTTAAACAAGACACAGGATATGAATTACCAAACTAACAGCAGCTTTTAGGCTATGTAAATTCCCTTATAGCTCAAGTTTTTTATCAAACTCCATGGGACCTTCTCTTTAGAGTGTAAGGTTTATGGCAGACTGTTCCAAACTCTGGGTCCAAAACTAGCAATAGCAGAGTTCCCTTTTACTGTTCTCAGTACTTGTACTTTGAATTCCAAATTTTGAGCTGTCCTTACGTCATTTCGTGATCTACGAACTTGGAATAAATGACTTAAGTAGGGTGGGGTTTTGTGCAGTGAGTTTTGGTGCATAAAATACAAAGTATGCAAGTGTCTGCGTTCTATCAGGCTTATCTATCCCAAGGATCAGTATAGGAGACAATGATTTGTCGACAGAGGGACATCCAGGATGAAGCGGGCGAACCTGTTAAAGGGCTGCATCAAGCTTATCCAATTCCATCCTGGACACCCTCCTATAGACCACATTCCCATCATCAGAAAGTGGTGATCTTACTTCGAGAGGGCTGTTGTAGTATGTAATTACATATAGGACAAAAGCCGGCAGGCATCAGGACCCCACGGAAAATTTCTAGCTAGCAGTCTCTGGGGACTGCCCCCATGTCAGAGTGACCGGCGTCAGGAAGGCGGTATAAAGGAAGCGGTCCCTCAAGCCACTTCTTCAGTTCTTTCCGCCGTTTGCTTTCCGACAGTGCCTGTGGTTAAGTTCCTATGCTCGTCAGTCAATCGTCGCCAGTAGTTACTGTCAGTTTTTCTTCGATTTCAATTATTTTCGTCAGGCTTTTCTTACCTGCCATGTATGTCATCCCTTACCACGTCCGAGCACAAGAACAAGTGCGGCTCGTGCGGTGCCCAACTCCTGCAAAAGTATGGCCATTCTCGGTGCTTCATCTGCCTAGGCCCTGACCACCCTATGGATTCCTGTCAGCACTGCCTGAAGTTCAACGCGGCCACCCGCAAGAGAAGGCAGCAGTCCCTGGAGGCTCACATACTAAAGAAGACGATGTCCTCCATGGAAAAGGAGCTGAAAAAGCTCTGACAGGATTCCACCTCTCCCGAGGGCCTTGAGGAGAAGCACCGGGACCGGGACTCCTCATCCGCGGCTGAGGCGACTCCGGCTGGGGTCGCCGTCCTTCAGGTAACGTCCCCTCCGGGGGACCGTTCCTCGACGGCTGATTTGGTGGTGTCTGAGACAGCATCGCCCCCCCCCCGGCTGGCTCGCGCTCGGGCCAGTCAGGAGCCTCCAGGGCAAAGGAGGCATCCGCTTCCAGTAAGGCCGCCCCTACGCGGCCTTCTGGTTCAAGCCTCTCCGATAAGTCAGGCAACGGCTCCTTCGATGTCCGCCTGGAGCCGACCACTAAGTCGCTCAACCCTTCGGGGCAGCGCACGGTCGTCAAGCCGCCGTCAAGGTTGCCTCCCCTGCACGGCCTTCTTCAGGCGCTAGGTCTGATCGGTTGGATGTCGGCTCCTCCGACGCCCACCCAGATCCCGCTGGTCAGACGCCCGCCAGCTCATCCGGCAGTTGCTCTGTGAAGGAGCCTACGCCGGATCCTCTGATCTCATCCGGTGCCGCCAGCTCCCCCAGCCTTCACCGCTGCTGTCTGAGGCCCCTGCGCATCACCAGCTGGACCCGGAGGATCCCTCCGGCCCTCCCCTGGACGCCACTGGGGACTCTTCGGCGCCTCCGTCAGGCCTTCCTCCTGTAGGTCTGGATGGCCTGACGTCGGACCCTTGGACGCTGGCCCCGTCGCCGGCCGACATCCCCTTGCCGAACATCACCCCGACGCCCACCAGGCCCCCTGTTCCGGGCCTGCCTGTGGGGCCTCTTCCAGGTCCTTCTACTCCGGTAGAGCCCCTGGTGCTGGATCTTATCTGACGCCATCTTATCTGGCTCCGCAGTATCCGACGCCACAGTACCCGATGCCTGGATTCCCACCGTCGGGCTATGGATACTCGCCCAATGGATACCCCCAGTATCCGTATCCCCCTCCTCCATCGCCTCCTCAGCCTCCAGTGGATCTGAGGGAAACTCTGGCTTCTTGGTGGGCTGAGGCCAAGGCTCAGCTCACCAGGGGGGTGGAGAGCCATCTCCCAACGATGGACCCGGTCCCGGATCACCGTCACCGGGGGCGAGAGACTCCTCCTCCACCCCGACCCCAGAGACATTGCTACTGGGTCTAGGGCTGTGGGTGGCTCCTTGCCCCCTAGGGGCCGTATTCCTCCCCCGAGTGAGAAGGGGTCTTCGTCTCCTTCTTCATTGGACTCATCAGATGACTCCGATAGCTCCCATCCAGACGAGCCTCGCACTCCTGACAAGCCCAGGCCCAGGACTCCTCTGAAGTCCCCTCTGGAGGATCCCTCATTTACGGAGTTGCTGAGAAAAATCCAGGCTCTTCATCAGTGGAAATCTCTGGAGCCAGATCCACAGAGGCAGAAGCTAGCTGCCCATTTGGATTTGCCCGAGGTTGCTCCCATGTTAGTTCCACCCTGGATCGAGCCTCATGCCGACCTCGTCTCCACTATCTGGAAACAACCGTCTGCTTTAGCCACCCTTCCTTGGAAGGCGGATAGGCTGTATCAGGCTCCCGAGGGGATTGACTTTCATTGGTCACACCCCAAGGCTGATTCAGTCGTGATCAGTGCCGCCCACGGCCGTTCGGCTAACCAGAAACACCTGAGCTTGTCCCCACCCGATAAGGAATCCCGCCTTCTGGACCAGTACGGTAAGAAGGTCTTTTCTTCTTCCACTCTGGGTATCAGAGCCTTAAACTATGTGGCTCACATGGGGGATTACCAGAAGGCTATCCTTAGCGAGGTGGAAGCCAAGTTGGACACCCTTCCTCAGTCCCAGACTAAACAGGAAGTGGCAGACCTAGTCCGCTGTGCACGTTCGGCCAGTAGGCACATGCTGCGCGCTACTTACGATGCGGTGGACACTTCTGGATGAAGTTCAGTGTTCGCCGTGAGTCTGTGGTGACATGCCTGGATTCGGGTGTCAGGTTTGGCCTTGGAAGTACAACCCGCCATTCAGGATGCCCCCTTCCGAGTTTCGGTGTTGTTTGATGGTGATGTCAAGGACATCATTACCGGACTGAGAGAGAAGGGCACTGCTCTCAAGGAGGTAGACTCCATGTACAGAGCCCCTCAAGCACAGCGTTGTTCCTTTTGCCATCGCGCATGGCCTAAGGCAGAACCACAAGGAAAGTGGGCCAACAAACGCCGGGCCCCTCCGGCTGCGAGACCCCCACCCAAATGGGCTTCGGGAGCTCCAGCCGCGGTGCTGCCCACACCTTCTGACTCCTGCTTCTTCCACAGCCTCTGGTCGATCCAGTGGAACCGGTAGGCGGGAGATTCTCCCTTCATCTGACGGGTTGGCAGAGGATCACTACTGACGCTTGGGTCCTCCAGCTCATAGCAGAGGGCCACACCATAGAGTTTCTTCAGAAACCTCCCAGAAACCCCCCCCCCCCCAGGTCGTCTTACTCCTCCGAACATCTTCTCAAGGTTCAGGAAGAAATCTCCTCCCTTCTGTTGAAGGAGGCAGTAGAACCTGTCCCTCCCCCTCTTCGGGGGACGGGTTTCTACTCGCATTTCTTCCTGGTCCCCAAGAAGACAGGAGACGTGAGGCCCATTCTGGACCTCAGCTCTCTAAATCTATGTCTTACTTTGTACTGTAACTGTACCTCCCGAGTCGTGCCTGAAAATAGTCACCTGCTGGCTAGTGCACTTACCCGGTTAACAAAAACTAAATAAATAAATCTGTTCATGGAGTACAAAAGGTTCAGGATGCTCTCCCTACAGAGTCTCCTGCCCCTCCTTCGGCCAGGACTGTGCGCTCTGGACATGCAGGATGCGTACCTGCATATCCTTATCCGCCCTTCCCACCCCAAATACCTCTGGTTTGCTTTCCAGAGGCACCACTACCAGTTCAAGCCTCTCCCATTTGGTCTTTCCTCGGCCCCCCGAGTATTCACCAAATGTCTGTGTGTGGTGGTGGCCCACCTGCGTACCCAGGGAGTGCAGGTTTTCCCGTACCTGGACGATTGGCACCTGGTGGCCCCATCCGGGGAGGAGCTCCTGCATTCCCTTTGCCTTACCAGGCAGGTGTTTACCAGCCTGGGTATTACCATCAACCAGGCCAAATCCCATTTGATCCCATCTCAACGCCTACAGTTCATCGGTGCGATTCTGGACATGACCACCGGTATGGCCTTTCTACCCCAAGACAGGGTGGCCACACTCCAGGCTCAGGCAAGCTTCTTGTCCTCTTACAGGCGGATTCCCACCAGGTCGGTCCTTCGCCTCCTGGGGCTCATGGCGGCTGCAATTCTGACAGTTCCGCGTGCTCGGCTCCACATGAGAATCTCTCAGTGGACTCTTCGGTCTCAGTGGGATCAATTGGTCGACGATTTGGACCAAGAGGTGCTAGTCTTGACCCCGATGATTCGGGACTTGCACTGGTGGTTGGTTCAGGAGAACCTTTGCCGGGGAGTTCCCTTCTGCCTTCCTCCCCCCTCCCAAACCCTGACAATGGACGCCTCGGGCGAAGGTTGTGGAGCTCATCTGGGATCCCAGCACACCCAGGGCTCGTGGCCCATACTTGAGCAGACGCTTCACATCAACGTGCTTGAGCTCAGAGCAGTGTTGTACGCTCTTCAAGTGTTACACCCCTTTCTGCTTCCCGGTCACCTGGTTGTCCAGACCAACAATATGAGTGTAGTCTGGTACCTCAACAAACGGGGGGGGACTCGTTCCTATCCTCTTTGTCGGGAAGCGATGTGGGTCTGGGAATGGGCAACCCTTCACAACCTTCATCTCACAGCGGTCCACGTCCCGGTGGTAGAGAATTCATTGGCAGATCACTTGAGCTGATCCTCGGCACAACCTCACGAGTGGAAATTGGACCAGGAAATAGCAGACGACATCTTCCTACGTTGGGGAAACCCTCAGGTTGACCTGTTCGCGTCCCCACTAAATGCAAAACTGCCCACCTTTTGCTCGCTCGCTCCAGGGTGCGGCGACTGGAAGGGCAGTTCATCTATGCTTTCCCCCCAATTCCGTTGATTCCAAGGTTCCTGCACAAGCTCAGCTCAGAAGGGGCCAGTATGATTCTCATCGCTCCCTTCTGGCCCAGGCAAGTTTGGTTCTCTCTTCTGCAACAGTACTCAGAGGAACCTCTGATTCCTCTTCCTTTTTCGCGGCTTCTGTTGACCCAGGATCAGGGATCCCTGGTCCATCTGGGCCTCAGGTCCCTTCAGCTGCATGCTTGGCTCCTACAGACATAGCACAAGCCCGTTTTGGGGTTTCCTCTCAAGTGGCAGAGATCTTAGTGGAGGCCAGGAAGCTGTCCACTCGCTCCACCTATGCCATGAAATGGAAAAGGTTTTCTATTTGGGCTTTGTCCAAAGACTTGGAGCCTTTCTCCTGCCCCGTCGGGCGGCTACTGGACTACATGCGTTATCTTTTTGACCTGGGTCTCCGTCATTCCTCTTTGAAGGTTCACATGGCGGCTCTGGCCACTTATCATGTTTCCTTTGGGGACAGAACTTTCATTCAGCTGGAGGTCGCGAAGACCTTTCTATGAGGGGTTCTTCATTTAAGACCCCCCATTCGGGTTCCTGCCCCTCCTTGGGATTTGAATTTCATTCTTGAGAAGCTTACGCTGCCTCCCTTTGAGCCGGCAGCCTCAGCAGAACTTAACTTCCTTTTGTGGAAGGCTCTCTTCCTAGTGGCCATTACTTCCGCTCAAAGAATTTCCGAGCTTCAGACCTTGATGTGCAAAATCCATATCTGATTTTTCATAAGGAACGTGTGGCTCTGCGCACCAATCCTAAGTTTCTTCTTAAGGTGGTAGCAGAATCTACGTTGAACCAGTCCATTGAACTGCCTGCCTTTTTCACGCAGCACTCCAATCATGGGGAGTATCTTCTACATACCCTGGACGTTCACTGGATTCTGAGATACTACCCCAACAAGACAAATGATCTCAGAAAGACTGACCAACTATTTGTTTCTTTTGCCAGCAAAAGAGAAGGCAACGCTGTTTCCAAACAATGTTTGTCGAAATGATTGGCTCACTGTATCACTTTCTGCTATGACAAGTATCACAAGACCTTGCCAGGTCAGGTCAGGGGTCACTCCACCAGGGGTGTTGCGGCCTCTGCTGCCTGTTTCAAGAATGTGTCAGCGGCTGATATTTGCGCTGCAGCAACTTGGACTTCTGTCCAAACATTTACAAAACACTACAGTGTGGACATTGCCTCTTGCCAGAGAGCCGGCTTCGGGTTGGCTGTTCTGCAAGGACTTCTTTCTTAAGTCCTTCTCCGCGAGAGGATCCCCTATGAGTAGTTTCCTCCTCCCGTGTACTTCTCTTTGTTCCAGACTGCTTGGGACTCCATCCTACATGTATATGTAATTACCTACTGCAAGAGCCCTCTGGAAGTAAGATAGTACAGTTACGTAAGAACTTACCGTAACAGTAGATCTTCGAGAGAGGCTCTTGCAGTAGGTAATACCTTCCGGCCCTCCATCCCCTAATCTTTTTCAGCTCCTTTTCCAGTGAGGGAAATATCCGCTTCTCTCTTGTCTTGCCTTTTTGGGCCTTTGGCGGGAAAGAACTGGAAGGTGGGTGTGAGGGACCACCCCTTTATAGTGACATCTCCTGATACCGGTCACCTGACGTGGGGGCGGTCCTTCGCCAGAGACTGCTAGCTAGAAATTTTTCCGTGAGGTCCTGATGCCTGCCGGCTTCAGTCCTATATGTAATTACCTACTGCAAGAGCCTCTCTCGAAGATCTGCTGTTACGGTAAGTTCTTACGTAACTGTGCTTTATCACGGTATTACAATATGTTTTCTAGCTTCCATGGGAAAACACCTCCTGACCTTATAAATTGGAGCCAGGGTTCAACTAACAAGGCTCTTGTTAGTTGAACCCTGGCTTCGGTTTCACCAAATAGTTAAACAGCTGAAAACTGTATTTTCAAATCACGCTTCATAGACTTGAATGGAGTGCACCCCCACGCTCTCCCTATACCTACATCATAAAATGCTGGCGGACGGAGGCATTGCCAGCAACAGGGAAGTGGAAAGGGGATCATGCTGCTAGCCTCTCGGCAGCATTTTATGATCCCTTCCCTTCCTTTTGGGGTATAACCAGAAAGACAAAGAACCTCTGTGCGTAAACACTGAGGCAAGGGTTACCCCAAAGGGCATTTGGCTGGGAAGCCAAGTTTCAAGAAAATACAAAATTACACATGCCCCCACAATGCAAAGCATCATGGGCTGCATATGCAAATCACCACAGAATGTTATGCTGGTCCAACTTTAAGCAGAATTGCATGGTGCGGAAAGGCCTCTCACACAGTCTGCAAAGGGTGCTAACAGAAGACATAACCGTGTTTCGTCCTACCAGGACTCATCAGTATGCCGTACTGTTTGACACCCCAGTGGAATGAACAACGTCAGTCTGTGTCTTCTGTTGGCACCCTTTGCAAACTGTGTAGAGGCCTTTCGCCTAATAACAAAGACAGACAACACTCTTTGTTCTGTGTGTTATATGCAACCATGACTCTTTTATATTTTCGAAGCAACTTCAGCCAAGCCAGGTAACCTGCCTCGACATTCTGCCTGGCTCTTTAACTCTTTAAATGTTTTATTTTAATGGGTTCACCCACGGTATATCCCAGGCACACTCGCATTAGGGGTAGCTGGTCCATTCCACTGGGGTGTCAAAAGGACGAGGCATACTGATGAGTCCTGGTAGAGACGAAACACGTGTCTATGTCTTCTGTTAGCACCCTTTGCAAACTGTGTGAGAGGCCTTTCGGCACCATGCAATTCTGCTTAAAGTTGGACCAGCATAACATTCTGTGGTGATTTGCATATGCAGCCCATGATGCTTTGCATTGTGGGGGCATGTGTAATTTTGTATTTTCTATAACCAGAAAGGCTGCTTTTACCACAGAGGAACTTCCATGGAGGTAAGGGAGGTTTCTCTCATTTGCGTGCAGTACTGAGAAAGGAGCTCTTAAAGTTGTTGTTTTTTGTGCGAGAAACTGATGGTGACAGACTCTAAACTTTGCCACCAACTTCCCTGTAACCTGGCTGTCACAAATGCACAACTCAGTCCAGCCAAGACAGATCTGACCACTGACTTTGGGCTACATTTACAAACAACCTGACTCTAAGAAGACCCGATCCCAGTTCACCAGGGGTTACTACTGACCTCAAACTGTCCAAAGGGATTTTAACTCTCTTTTCCAAATTCTTTTTAACTTTTCCTTACAGTACTTGTTGACTGTCAGTCTTGTGCCAGGTTTTAGCCTGAGATGGTGTTTGCTCCTGCTTTAGGCTGCATTCACAAATACTGGCAGCACCCTTTTTATTTTGTAGCCACTCCCATTGCGTAACATGATACTTACGGTGGACATATAAAGGGTATGGACCATTTCTGGATAAAACATGGGAATACCAACACACACACACACATACCAAGTGTGTCTACAAGAACACAGGACAATCTAAATGTAGTAGCACTGTTCAAGATGTGTGACTGGCCTACCAGAAGACGGTGGAAATTAGGATTGCTTAGAATCCGCTGAACAGAATCTGATTCCGAGCAGTTTTTTAGAATTCAGAATTTCACTATTGCAAGGCCAAAAGCAGAGTTTCAAAAATCAGAATTGTATTCCAGTTACAATCTGTCTGCCTTGGGGGGGGGGGTACTGGGAGACTCCCCTTGTGTCTCTGATCAGCCCCACATACCTTAGCTTTGCTGCTGGTGGTAAGCTTGATGGGCTTGAATGGACTTGTCTCCATCTGGTGAGGTAGACACTTATCCATGTGGCACTGTCTGCCTCTTCCGCCATGAGGCAGAGGACCCCCACAGTAGTCCGGGCCGCTGCCAGTGCCCACATTGCATGGTGTTCATATCCCTTCCAGACTGCACACTTCCCCCTGCCACTCCTGACTCTATGACCCAACCTCCCGTACCAAACTAATACTCAAACTGACCCACTGCTAGTGCTGACTAACAAAACAAAACCAAAGGCCCGACCAGGTATCCTCACGCTCCTCCTGTAACTCAGTTTGAAGAACTACCCTCCTTCAGTGAACTGGGAAATTGAGCGATGAGAAGGGGGCCGACCATGTAAAAGCATCTATCCTAAATAGATACTTCTGCTCAGTATTTAATGGGGAGAAGGTAGAGCAGGGCCCACAGCTCAGCACCATGGACACAGGGGGAGGGAGGGAGGTGTGCACTAGTCCCTTCACAAAAGAAAGGGTCCTACAAGAGCTTGATAAGCTCAGGGTGGACAAGGCAATGGGACCTGATGACATACATCCCAGGGTACTGAGGGAGCTAAGAGTGGAACTAGCAGAGCCATTATCACAACTGTTTAGTGAGTCTCTGAGGACTGGAGAAGGGCTCATGTGATCCCGCTCCACAAGAGTGGTAGCAGGGAGGAGGCAGGGAACTACAGACCAGTCAGTCTTACCTCAGTAGTAGGCAAGATTATGGAGGTACTCCTTAGGGAAAGGATAGTGCAACACTTGGAATCCATAGGAGCACAGGATCCAAGACAGCATGGGTTTACAACAGGAAGGTCCTGTTAAACTAATCTCATAGATTTCTTTGGGTAACCAGAGTGGTGGACCAAGGGGGAGCAGTTGATGTCACCTACCTTGACTTCAGCAAAGCTTTCAATACTGGTCCACATAGAAGATTGATTAATAAGCTGGGTAGGCTCAGGGTGGGTCAGAAGTTGGTCAACTGGGTAGCAAACTGGTTGACGGGCAGAAAACAGCGAGTGGTGGTAAACGGTATACAGTCAGAAGAGATGCAAGTCACAAGTGGGGTACCTCAGGGATCAGTCCTGGGGCCAGTCCTCTTCAATATCTTCATTAGTGATATTGCAGATGGACTGGAGGGTAAGGTTTGTCTGTTTACAGATGACACCAAGATCTGCAACAAAGTAGATGATCCAGATGGGGTGGGCAGAATGAGAAGAGATCTGGATAAACTGGCAAAATGGTCAGAAGAGTGGCAGCTGAGGTTTAACGCAAAGAAGTGCAAGATCATGCACATAGGGAAGAGAAACCCTGAAGCCACCGATGGCTTAGGAGGGGAGTTGCTGGCAGTCGCAAGGGAAGAAAGAAACTTGGGCATGATCATCACAGATGACCTGAAATCATCCAAGCAGACCACTAAAGCAGTAGGTAAGGCTAGGGGGATGTTGGGGTGTATTAGTAGAGGTATCACAAGTCATAAGAGGGAGGTAATAATCCCTCTTTACAAGACACTGGTTAGGCCCCATCTGGAATACTGCATGCAGTACTGGAGGCCACACCTTCACAAGGATGTTAACCAAACTGAGGCAGTCCAGAGAAGGGCAACCAAAATGGTGCAGGGACTGCATCAGAAAACATAAGAGGACAGATTAACAGAACTCAATATGTATACCGTGGAGCAAAGGAGGGAGAGCGGTGACATGATTGAAACATTCAAACACCTTAAGGGCATTAACAAAGTGAAAGAGTATAACATGTTTCAAGATAAGAAAAATAGCAGGACAAGAGGACACAGCATTAGATTAGAGGGAGGCCGATTAAGGGGTAATGTGAGGAAGTTCTTTTTCACAGAAAGGGTGGTGGATGCATGGAATGGCCTACCTCAGGAAGTGGTGGATATGAATACAGTGCAGGTCTTCAAACAGGCATGGGATAGACATAAGGGAGCAATACAGATGAGTATGAATAGATAGGCCATTGACAGAGCAAATGCCAATGGCACATTCATAAGGTAGAAAAGGAAATCGGCAGACCGGATGGGCCTTGCAGTCCTTATCTGCCGTCAGCTTCTATGTTTCCTGCACCAAGCCCTGGGTAACCCCAGATGCATTGCCAAACACTTAAGTCCTGCGTCTAAGTGACTGTAAACCCAGGGTTTGGTGAAGGTAGGCCACTTCCTCACCTCAGTTTTCCAGGTCACTCTGGGAGAAAGATTCTTCAAAACTGAGTGAAAGGATGAGCATTTGGACAGACAGCCATGCCTTTAGTTTTTGTTTTGTTAGTCAGTGGTGAAAACTGGCAGTGAGTTAAGTCAGCGCGTGGGTCACAGACCAGGTGAGGGTTGAGAGGGACTTGGGTCATGGGGAACAGGGGTGCGCATTGCAGTTGGGTATGCCAGGGATCAAACCACATAGCATTGGAAAGGTTCGGGTATGGGTTTAGGTCATGTGGGACATGGACCCTATGAGGGTTGGGAGGTAGTTGAGCCAGGTAATGGAACAGGGCAGAGAATACGAAGTGCTGCCAGCCTGCCGTGGACCGTTACTGCACCAGTGGATTTCATCACATGGAGGCAGGAATCTGGACCCCAACCTTTACTATTTGGCAGCAATAGCAGCTGCTAGCCAGGGCTGGAGAGTGGGGAGGGGCGACACAATGATGGAGAAGGTGGGGGGTCTCAGACTGGGAGATGATGATGATTTTTTTTTTGCAGCCACTTGATGTTCAGTGGTAAGTGGGTGGGAGAGGTAGAGCTGCTATTAGGATGCACGCGGTCACTGTCAGTGGCTCAGCAGGTTGCACACTCGCCTCTGAGGCCGGAAAATTAAAAAGTTGTGGGTTCTAGCCCCACACCAGGCACCTGGGGTAAAATCCCAATATTGACACTGTAGTGAATCATGAGGGGGATGCTGCACTTCCTGAGGTGCTGTCTTTCAGGTCCCGTCTGCCTGTTCTGGTGGTTGTTCAGGTGGACGTTGAAGATCCTATGGCACTTCTCGAAAAGAGTAGGGCAATTTTTTTATTTATAACTTAAAGGCGAAATACATACAAATAATACTGTGTCATACAAAATCATAAAAATGATGAAAAATAGAAACATAAGTATTTCATCATACACTCAACTCCATATAACTTAAAGGCAAAATATATTTTACGTAGTACTATGTCATGCAAAAGCAAAAGAAGAAAGAAAAATGAAAACATAAATAAGCAGTTCATCCTACATTAAATCCTCAAACATAAGTAATAAGTATTATAAACAAACCCTCTCCCCCTCCTCACTAAAAGAGTAGGGGAATTTTTATTATTATAACTTCAAAAATCAAAAAAGTACAAAACAGTGTTAACTCACACAAAAGTAATATACAAATCATAAACATCCAATAAGTATTACAGTCATACTGTTTTTAAGTTACTTCCAAATAAATATGTAAAACCCAGATGAAATCCTACTATGGAAAAGACCCCCAGCACTAAAAGAGTAGGGGAAGTTTTATTTAAAGCTTAAAGAACAACATATATACAAAAATAGTATTATTACATCCTACTAACTTAGAAAACAAATCAAAACAAAAAAATATTGCATCATACTTTAACTCCAAACTGAAAGAAATCCCACCCCCTCTCCAAAAAGCAGTAAGGGCATTGCTGTGTAAACCACAGAAAATAAAATAGAAATTAAACAGTAAAACATCATAGAAACCCATACTAAAAACAGAAATAGAAAACAAATAGAAAAAAAAAACTGTTCCCCAGATAGCAATCCCAAACAAAAAAAAGTTAAGCAAAAACATCATGAATTCCAGCTAGCAAAATACCCTAACACATACCCTCCCAAAATCTTCAGGGTTCCTAAAAGCGGAGGTTTCAAATTTGTGGCAGTAAACAGAGAGAAGAAAAAAATGATCGGGTGAATCATTCGTACCCCACCCTGAGAAATATCCAAAAAAAGAAAATTTTGTTTAACTGGGTTCAGTCGGCTCCTCAAAGACTAGAAAAAAAACACGCCAACACAGTTGTTTCAAAACGTTTGGGTAGGGGAAAAATATGACTAACATAAAGAAATAATGGCAACAGAAAAGAGTTAATCATAAAAATGTGTTTTTGTTTACCCATCTTCCAACCATTCCATCTACAAATATGATCCCGCCCTTTATTAATACATAATTCCCAATTATATCCTGCTAAGTCACCCTGTGATAGATAGAAAGAGCTCCCCCCTCCCCAAATGTGCAACCACTTTAGGATTTCAACATGGACATTGCCTCTTTCCTGTTTTGCTACTTATAAGTCTGTTGTGTAACAGCATCTAATATTTCTCACTTATTGTGTATTTCTGCTAATTTCTGTCTAATTCCTTGTCTACAGTATGTGTTTTTGCTACGGTGGAATGGCCACCCGCTGAAGCTTCCCTTATTGTTACACTCGTGTTGTTTGACCTCCCCTGTAATCTCTTTTCTGTCCTTAAAATGTCTTACTTTGTCCCCGTTATGAATCCTAGTGGCATTTTAGTCAGCAGCACAACTGGTATCTGCAACAGCTCTGTTCTATTCGGAGGTCAGCATGCTTAGCTGCTCCCTCTCGCATGTTCATGGCGAAGTGCTACAAAACCTGCTGCTTGCAAGTGGCTCTTTTATCCTTCTATGCACAGTATAAAGGGAGCGGGAGCGGTCCCTGAAATAGTTTTAAAACTAGCAGGTCCGAGCACCAGGCGTCTGAAATACATGTGCACAGACACAAGGGTTAGCACTTTAGCAAAATACGAAGTGTGAAATGAAAGTGCAAAGTACAAAATGAATTGTTCTCTGCAGAAGTAATTATAAGGTTAAACTAGTGTTTCAGCTACGAATACTTGGGCAGACAGTAGCAACAGCCAAATAAAATATAAAGAAACAAGATATGTACAGCTATATTGTGGTGTCCAAGTGAGCTCCTTGCAGGTTGCTATGCAGAGTTCCCTTCTCCAATCAGAAGTGCTCTCATTGCTGGGTGCAGTCTCCTATAGAGAGTCAGCGGCACCCTGGCTGCTCCTTTTATCTGGATGATGGATGTCCATCAGTGTCAAAAGGGGTGGAGTTTGACTTTAATATAGCCCAATTTTTGTATAATTATAGATGTATGAGCTTAGGAATGTCCCTTACTTGTTTATGCTCCACTATAGCTGGCATATTCAATGTGCATTATGTACTCCTTATATCCTCCACGGTAGAAAATGTTTTAAAGAGGGGATATATTATATTTGTGTTTAATAAAGAGGTGGAGTTGCAAGTCAAGGGAGGAGCTACATCCTTTAAAAGAAACTGTTTTGCAGTGTTCTGGCAGATGTAGTAAAGTTAGGGAGAGGTCATGTGTGGATTTCCCAAGCTGATCTCTGGTCTGAAGGAGAGCACAGAGTATGTTTCTTGCCTACCATTTTGGCAGTAAAGTTGTGCCTTTCTACTTCTGTTATTTCATTTCTAGTTGATTTTCTTTTTGTTTGTTTTTCAAAGTACGCTGATGTAAGCCTGAAGTTAAGTTCTGATATTCCAGCATTTATTTTGTTTCTTTTTGTTTTAATAAAAACTTTACCTGATTTGTACCTTCATTGCTGACTCCTGTGATCTGATTTTACCACCCATGGCACACCCCCTCCCAATAAATCCCTAAAATATTATTGTAAGAATCTGAAACAGGGATCCCATGAATTGCAACATCTCCCCTCACGCTATCTGAAAGCTGAAGACGCACACTTTTCTGAGCATTAATCCGAGCCCCAACCACTTGCAATAAGGATTGTAACACCTCATAAACCAACCTACCAGTTTTTGGATCAGGAAAAAAAACACACAGGTCTTCCACATATACAATAGTTGCTTTTTTTTTGTTTTTGTTACCTATTTTTTTCCCTCTGGTCATGGTCTGCGGAGCCTCTCTCGGGCATCCTGCCTGTTCCTGCCCTGCCTGAAGTCCTCCTACCTGAGCCTCCTCTCTCCTCCCTCTCAACCAGCATGCCCAGTTTAACCCCTCCTCTTGGGCGCTCTGTACAGTCAGTCTCCGGTTTGTGGGTGAGAGTCCGGGTGGAGGACACTGGAAGGCCAGGCAGGATGGACCTGGCTGTGGGCATGGGGGCAGGTGCCGTCGCCTACCCCACAGACCGGTGTTTTCCCTGTTCTGGTGTGCGCTCCCCTCTCCTGTGAATGGTGCTCATCCCTGACGCTGTGGCACATGGCAGCCCTGCCAAGCATCAGCCACGCTATGTACATGCTGCCCTGCATGCTGCAGTACCCCCGGTCTCTACCGGGAGCTGCTGGCATGCCGAGCAATGTCCCGTCCTCCCCCAGGGAGGAGAGCAGCCCAGTGGCTGCTCAGTCCTCACCCACCCCTGCCTACCCCAGGCGCCCGAGCTCGCTCCTGAACTCGGGTCGCTGTCGTAGCGCAAGGTGTGGCGTGCAGTGCCTCAACCCTCAGCGCCACCAGGCCGGCCTATACAATAATTTTTAAGTCTCCAGTTACTATCCTTTGAATACCTGATAACAAAGGAGATCGATTGATAACCCTGACAACAGGCTTCAGCGCCAAGACATACAGAATAGGATTCGGGGGGGACAACCCTGGTGCACCCCATGCCTAATATTACATCTATGCCCAACCCACCCATTAACTAGGGGAGTAACATAAGCCAGGGCATAACAGATGCATAACCAATTTACAAAAACTGAGGGAATGCCGAACACCGTCAAAGTAAGTCATAAAAGTCATGTGACAAAAAATCAAAAGCCTTTGTGTGGTCCACACTCAAAACATACCCTGCAGAGTAATTCCCAAATAGTTCCCTAAGTAGAATCAGGGCATCTTGTACCGATCTGCCTGGAACTGAGCAGCATTGGGATGAGTGAAACAAAACAACCAATGCTTGTTGCAGCCTATTGCAAAGTAATTTAGCCAAAATCTTGAAATCCAAATTTAGTAAAGTAATGGGTCTCCACTTATTAATATTTGATGCAGCACCTGTTTTCAACAGAAAAATCATTAACCCATGATATATGGATTCTGGAATCCTGTCCAACTGCAAAATAGCATTATAGAGCAGTAACAGCTCTGGAGCTATAGTTGCCCAAAGGACTTTATAAAGTTCGCTGGGGAGACCATCAGAGCCAGGACCTGTGTTACCTTTTTAAATTTGAAATCACTACCTCCAGCTCCTCTCTAGTAAAGTCTGATGTCAATTCCTCTGCAGAACTCTTGTCCAAAGTAGGAAGGTCTGCTGCCATTATTAATTTTGACATCATGTCCATATCACCAGGAAAGGGGGGTAAACTGGTTTGTTGTAAACTGTTCCAAAAATATGCAAAATCCCCGGATTATCTGTAACAAGTTGACCAGATCCATCCTTAAGCCCTTTCATATGTTGGTTTGTGTTCTACGTTTGCAATCTTCATATGGGTTGGTTTGTTCCCTCCTTCCCTGTGTCCCAAACCATTGCTCCATTTCAAGAGATTTCTGCCTATTGTATTGTAATGTAGTGAGACTGCATTTCAGTTCAGAAATCTCTTGGTCAAAAGACCCCTTACCCGCCATTACTAGTGAGAGCAATCTCTGCAATTTGCCCCTTTTCTTCAAATACTCCTGATTTTTATTATGGGCCAAGAATCTGCTGTTTAAAAAAAAAAAAAAATCACAAAGACACTGCATGGTGTCAATCCACCAATCAACAACTAAATCACAGAGAAACAAAACTGACGTCCTATGCTCTAAAACATCACGTATTAATTGTAACGTAACACCTTCCTGCAGCAAACTGATATTAACTTGCCATATACCTTTACCTTGTAAGGCAGACGGATGGGGAGCCACTTTCAGCCTTATCAAACAATGGTCCGAAGTTTCAACAGGGAGAATCCACGAGGCAACTGATGGCCAAAAATTCGAAATAAACTAAAAATCAATTCTGGTACTAGTAGTACCCTTAAAAAAAGGTAGGCCTAATATTCTCAGCCAAAGCATCCTTCAAGGAAGCCTAATGTAGAACAGACTTCATTTCATTCATATCGCAATAAGTTTTGCCAAGTGCTTTCCTGGGTATGAGAGGGGTATTAAAATCCCCCCCAAAAAAACGCTAAACGGCTAGTGCACAAAAAGGGGAGTATTTTGGGAAAAAGTGCAACTCACTGAGCTTTTAGCTGTGGGGCATAAACATTAATCACTCTGCAATACACATCCTGCACTATATCATCTAGCAAGACGGCTCTCCCTGGGTCTGTGTCTACTAACATTTGTACCAGAATAGCTGATGGGTAAAACAAAACCCCAACCCAGAACATAAATCAGTTCCCACAGACCACAAAGAAGACCCCATATACCACTCTCAGGAGGCGACTTGCACGTCATCATCCGTATACAGTCTCGTGTCTTGCAAGAGAAAAATTTCATATGACAGAGATTGTAATACCGCATAGGTAAACATAGAAACATAGACTTTGACGGCAGATAAGGACCGCTAGGCCCATCTAGTCTGCCCATTTCCCTACCTACAGGATAGGCCGCAGATCCTAGTTAACCAACAGCCTTTATCTTCCTGCCCCCCCACAAGAATTGCCTTATGTCTGTCCCATGCATTCTTGAATTCTCCCACAGTTTTAGACCCCACAACTTCCTCAGGAAGGCTGTTCCATGCATCCACTACCCTCTCTGTGAAATAATACTCACATTGCCCCTGAACCGCCTCCTTCTATCTTTAAATTGTGTCCCCTTGTTCTTGCAAGTCTCTTTTTCTGAAAGATGCTAACCTCTTGGACTTTGTTGATTCCCTTGAGGTACTTGAAAGTTTCTATCATGCCCCCTCTCCTTCTTTCCTCAAGGGTATACATATTAAGCTCCTTTAGTCTCTCCTCACGGCTTCTTGCAGACCCTGCACCATTTTAGTTGCCCTCCTCTGACTGCCTCTATCCTGTCTATGTCCTTGCGGAGATGGGGTCTCCAGAACTGGACACAGTATTCAGATGGGGTCTCACCAACTGTCTGTACAGAGGGATAACAACTTCCTGTTTTCTGCTGCTGATGCCTCCCTATACATCCCAGTATACCCTGCCCTCCCTACTGCCTTCTCACATTGCTTGCTAACCTTAAGGTCATCTGATATGATTACCCCAGGTCCCTTTCCTGTTTTGTTGTTGTTACTACCTCCCCACCCATTGTGTATTCTTCCCTGGGTTCTTGTTTCCCAGGTGCATTATTTTGCACTTTTTGCACTGAATCCTAGCTGCCATACGCCTGACCATTCCTCCAACCTTGCCAAGTCCCTTTTCATCCTTTCCACACCTCCTTGTGTATCAACCCTGTTGCAGATCTTTGTGTCATCTGCAAAGGCATACTTTTCCTTCCAGTCCCTCTGCAATGTCACTGATGAAGACATTAAAAAGGACTGGACCCAATACTGAACCTCATGGTACCCCACTAGTAACCGCCTTTCTTCAGAGTGGACTCCATTTACAATTACCTTCTGTGTCCTGTTGTCCAGCCAATGCTTTACCCAGGCTACCACCCTGGGACCCACTCCCAGGCTGGTTAATTTGACTATCAATCTTTTGTGTAGGACTGTGTCAAATGCCTTGCTAAAGTCTAGGTAGGCCATGTCCACAGCCCCTCCCTGGTCTACTACTTTGGTCACCCAGTCAAAGAAATTATTAGATTCGTCTGACATGACCTTCCCGCTGTTCTCTTGTAAGCTGACCGGATACTGTTCACATTTAGACTGGCTAAACGTAACATAGGAGTATACATCACAAGAAAGTTAAGTGAGGGTTCAAGAAATCTTTTTCTTGTTAGCCCTTGTAGTTCGTTTTGTTACCATAGTGGTATGTGGCAACTATTCCAACCCTCGTTTTTCCAAAGGGGGTCACTAGGGGTAGATGGAATGGAAACGTCAGAGTCCGCATCATCCATCATATCCCCCCAACTCTGCAAAGGCTCTTACTGATTTGAGGTCAGTACCTCAGGATGAGTTTGGGATCAGACTGCCCTTTTCGGTTTTGTCTTTATCTTTGGAACGAGTTGAAAGCCACCATGATCACCCATGGACAAAGTAGGGCCTGTCGTCATTTCAGCCACCAGAGGATCAGCGGGGAGGGGGCAGGGGGGCATCCCACCATTCACAGTAGAAGGGAATCCTGAAATTGCCCTTCATTTGTCACTGCACTACCACAGAGGCTGTTTCCATAAAGTACTCTGTTTATCGGGAGTGAAGACTGGGGAGGGGGAGGGTTGGTAGGAGAAGAAGGCCTAGACTGACATGCAGATTGAGCCTTGGTCTGTTTTTTTTTTTTTTTTTTTTGCAGACTTGTTAACATAAAAATCATGTTCCACATAATCAGAGTTATTGTGAGCCGCCCAGGGACAAGAAGTGAAAACATGATCTTCCGAGCCACACAAATTGCAAGAAGGGGGAACTGTACAAGTGGTGGCTGAATGCCCTATAGTGCCACAAACAGAGCATTAAATTTGGTCACAATCTGAGTTTAGGTGCTTCGTAGAGCCATACCTGTAACAAGGTCGGGGCTGTCCAGGATAGAACAAGATGCCCCTGTCTCTACCCAAATAAAAACAGCTGGGAAGATGCTGTATACCCTCATCAGTCAAGTGCAGCTATATAGAACATTTCCAACCCCCAGTCCAGAATCTGTTGTCATCAATGATGGCATCAGGTAACCCATTTATTTTACAACGCTTTTCTAACCAATACACAACATCCAGCACACTCACCCCCTCATTTCAAAAGAGGATGGTAATTACCTTTGCCGTAGGTCTAGTAATGGGGATTGCCACAAAAGGCTTCCATAGAAGTGTGTTTTTAACCGTATAGTAAGCAGCCCAGTCCTGGCGACTGAAAACTGACATCAGAATTATGATTTACAGATGCGTGTTTGCGAGCATACACTTCCATTGGAGTGAAGTGCAGAGATTCAGTAAGAAGGCATTTCCCCACATAGTTACGGTCAGGAGGAAGGTCTAGTCCACCTTTATAATAAAGGCGAACCACAAACCTTCTACGAGCTGCCCCCTCTGGCTTTTTAAATAAACTAGAATAACTTGCAGGTTTACTGCCCTTAGCCGTACAGCCTGCTTCCTCCTGAGGGGTATTAGTTCCATTAAAAAAGCGTGTACCTGTTGCCAAAGCGAAATTCTGTTGTTCAAATTCCCGATGAGGAGAAACTCTCCGTTGCCGATCCGGCTGTCCATGCAGCCCAGACAGGGGCCGGAGAACTGTGTCCGGGTCGGCGTCTGGCATATGCGCTGCAGGAGAAAGGACCGTACTCAGTACGTCTGAAGGAAAAGCATCTGCTGACCATCCTGAGTATCACTTGAAGGAAAGTAAAGATTCTTAGATGAGGCCAAATCTGCAGTCTTAGGTGAGCCGGGTAAAGGGATGGAGGGATCCAGTCTCCAAATCCCATCCTGGAAGAGCCAACCCACTCTTTGTAGTGCTTGTTCTGGGTGCCAAGTTACATCAGGTGGTGCAAAGGGAAAAAGAGCTGAATCAGCTGTTCGAGGAGGGGAAATAGGTGATTCCTGCTGTGCAGGTACAACCTCAGTCGGGTCTTTGTGAAAAAGACCCTTTTTCAATACAGTATCCGTCGGATTTTGTGTTAAACGTTTCCTTTTTTTTTCCTCATCTGATTTGTCCACCAACAAAGTACGTGAAACCTCAGGCTCAGTAACCATCTTAACCAGGTTGGATTGTTCCCATTCCATGTCAGATTGCAGACGTTTTGCAGCCTCCAGATCGTCCGTTGATTCTAAAGGTACACCAATATCCATCTCAGATAACAGAGGTTCCTCATGGTTCACACAGAATGGAACCATATGTCCTTCCCCTGTTGAGGCCTCCTACAAACTAAAAGGATCCATGCCGTCTGCTGACAAAGGGTCCTCCTACAGTCGAGTAGGGGAATTTCTCTGGTATCCTGGCCAAATTTCCCCCACTAAAAATACCACCAACGGCTTAATCTGATTCAGTTTCAGTTGGTTACCATCTGTATCCCCCCTCCTCCTCCCAGGTCACCACTGAAAAAGGGACTTCCTAGTCTCATTGGGCCTACCCATTCAATAAAATAAGTAAGTTCACTTTATGTTTTTCTAGAAATCTGTTGCCCCTTACCCCTGATCTCCAGAATTCCCTTATCTCTATCCCATGCATTCTTAAATCCTGTGATTGTTTCAACCTCCACCACTTCCTCTGGCAGGGTGTTCCACTTGTCCACCACCCTTTCTATGAAGAAATTCTTCCTCACGTTTCCTCTGAATCGCCCTCCCTCCAAATTCATCCCATGTCCTCTAGTCCTGGAATATGATTTTAGCTGGAAAATAGTGTATTCCTGCATCCTGTTCCTCCCTGTAAGGTACTTGTATGTCTCCATCATATCCCCTCTCTCCCTCTTTTTCTCCAGGGAGTACACATTCAAGTCATTCAGCCTGTCCTCATAGGACTTGTGATGCAATCCCTGAACCATCTTGTTGCGATCCTCTGAACCTTCTCTACCCTGTCTATGTTGTTACGTAGGTAAGGTCTCCAGAACTGTACACTGTAGTCCAGGTGGAGCCTCACTAGTGTCTTGTATAGTGGAATTACGACCTTCCTTTTCCAGCTGGTGATGCCTCTGCCTATGCATCCCAGCATCCTATTTGCTTTACCTGCTGCCTTGTTGCACTGTTTCCCTACCTTGAGGTCATCAGAGATGATAACCCCAAGGTCCCTTTCCTGCTTGGTGCATGCTACATCCTCACCCCCCAACTGATATGTTGTTCCAGGGTTTTTGTGTCCCGTAAGCGTTATCTTGCACTTCTTTGCATTGAATTTCAGCTGCCAAACCCTTGACCATTCTTCAAGCTTCTGCAGGTCCCTCCTCATTCTGTCTACACCCTCTGGCATGTCCACTCTGTTACAGAATTTTGCAAAAGGAAAATATGCCAGTGAGCCCAAGCACCCCTAGTGGATATATTCACCAGGAGTAAATCTGCAGGCACAAGAAATGTGGGAGTTTGCACTCAGATTGAATACAACTTTTTAGAGTTCGCTTACGGTGTCAAAATTCAGTATCACCATTGATTTGATTGAAAATGGTCTGATTTTAAAGGGGGGGAGTCTGATGTGTAACTTCCATTTCTCAGTGGGTTTTTTGTGGTGCATGCTACAGTTTGCAGATTTGACAAGCTTTTATCAGCATCCATTCATTCATTCATTCATTACAGGCTCATTCTACCACTGTGCTGCAGTTAGCTCATTGCTTCTCTAACTTTAGGAGACAGCAGTGCATCTTATGAAAGATATCAAAGAAGTTTGGTGAGGAAGGTTTTGGCAGAAGGGAGATGGGGAACAGGGTAAAAATCACACAGTACAACCACAGTATAATGGAGCACACAAAAGACCAACGTGAATTGAGTGTTTGCCTTGCTATTTTACTGGTGAACTTGCAGGTGAAAGTTACACATTAAAGCAGTCTTTCCACTTACATAGGTTTGCTGCAGAATAGTGAATCAATACAAGCATCCACATTTCATTATTGCTTCCCACGTCTTTCAGATACACTTCAAAGTCGTAAAATCTTTCACATCTCTGGGCAAATGTTAGCTGGTGGCATGCATACCAGGATTCCCCACTGTCTGAAAATATAGGGCGGTGGCAGTGGTGATCGGGTCAAAAGGCGAGTTATTTTTCTGGACCTTCTGTATGCACTGTACATGTGTATGAGTGGATTTTAAGTACAATATAGTGTGCTGGTATCAAAACAGGGGTAGCAGTGCAGTAAAGGATGTCAATAAAAGACAGTTTGGGAAGATTTTGTAAAAAAAATAAACAATCAGTAATGGATAAAAATATAGGGTGGGCCCAAAACAATATAGAGCGGTAGTAAAAAAAAAAAAAAAAATATAGGGTGGTGGCCCACCGCACTAAAACAATGAATGGGGAGCACTGCATACTGAGGTGCCATTGAACGAGATGACCAGTGCTTCGCTTTGGAAAAGAGCCTCTACGGGGTTGTCATCTGGAGGTTGGAGCCTTAATTAGCACAGTCCAGTGAGATTAGAGTGCTTCAAAGGTACATGGATCAATTCCAACATTTATTTAAAAGCTGACATAAAAATAAGTAATCAAATTAGATGTAGTAATTGAAGGTGGCAGATGGAGGAGTCACAGAGGTAGAGAATAAAAAACAGATGATGCTCGGAATAGTATTAAACACATAACATGATGACAGAGAAAGGCCTTACAGCCCGTGTATTCTGCATATATTTCTGCAATATTCTACTGCCTACAGAACTGATAAATGCAAATATTACTTTTATGTCTGTGTACTTCCAGCACTTCCTCCAATTGATGACATCTTTGGGCCTTACACAGATTTTCTACTGCTACCCATAAACATGGTCACTCTCTTGACTTAAGTCTTTCTCCTGGGGATTGAAGCCTCGGACTTGGGGGTGGAACCAGTCAGGTGGTCCGATCATTACACTGTGGGGTTCAATTTCCGCACCTCCCTTCATAGGCCTACACCTGTGGAGGTGGTCAGGTACCGCCCTTACGAGACGTAAGCTCTGAAGGCCTGGTGGCAATACTTGACCTATCGGCTCTTCCATCGGCAAACAAAGACCAAGGAGCCCTAGTGATGGCCTATAACAAAACCAGTTCTGCGGCTCTGGATGTCGTTTCTCCTGTCCGAGTTCATCCTCTCTCCCTTCGCCCTCTATCCTCTTGGTTTGATGGGACTCTGAGAGAGATGCGGCAACTAGGACGAAGGTTAGAGCGTTGCTGGCTGAGATCTGCCCTGGATGCTGACCACCTTAGATTGATGGACCATTATCATGCCTGTCAATCTGCAGTCACCCGTAAGAAGGCAGATTTTCTGTCCGGGGAGATTGCGGCCACTCAGCATTGACCAGCTCAGCTTTTTCGAACTGTGCACAGACTGTGCAACCCAGCCTGTCTACAGGTTCGAAAAGTATTTTCTCAAATAGAGTGCGATGAGCTTGCTCGATTCTTTGCGACTAAGGTGGCTGACATCAGCGCGGAACTCCAGCCGGCACACTCAGTGGGTGTTGCTTTGGATCAGTGCTCTGACGCTGACCCTCAGTTTTCCTGGAGTACCTTCGACTGGCTGGAGTTTGTGGATATCACGCAGATTGTCCAGGGTATGCATCCTACGTACTGTAGTTTGGACCCAGGACCAACTACCCTGATTATGGGTTGTAGTGACATCATTTATCCGGTCCTAGCATGGATAGTCTGGTGCTCCTTGGAAACAGGTGAGTTTCGTAGCTCCCTGAAGGAGGCGGTGGTGACAGCCATCCTGAAGAAAGCTTCTTTGGACCCTGACTGCCATGCGAACTACAGACCAATCTCAAACCTTCCCTTTAGAGGGAAGGTGATTGAGAAAGTAGTGGCCGTACAACTGGAGAACCACTTGACCATCCATGATATCTATGAACCTCTCCAGTCCGGTTTTTGAAAGAGGCACAGTACTGAGACAGCGCTGGTTCGGGTGCTTAGTGATCTCCTGATGGCAAGAGATTGGAAAAACCGCTCCATCCTGGTTCTTCTAGATCTCGCATCAGCATTTGACACTGTGGACCATGGGATCCTCCTCAGGCGCCTGAGGTTCATCTGTGGCCTGTCAGGTACAGTCCTCAGGTGGTTTACATCTTTCTTCACTGGAAGAACTCAGTGGGTGGTGTCGGGGATTTATTCCTCTGACCCAGTCCCTCTGTCATGTGGGGTCCCTCAGGGATCGGTGTTGTCCCCCATGTTGTTCGCAGTGTACATGCTACCCCTCGGAGACATTGTAAGAAGGTATGGGCTGAGGTTTCACTGTTATGCTGATGTTACCCAGCTCTACCTCTCTTTTGCACCTGACCAGGAAAGGGCTCTCTCTGTATTTAACAACTGCCTCACAGAAATCCAGGTTTGAATGAATTCGAGCTGGTTGAGGTTGAACTCTGAAAAGACTGAGGTGCTGGTTGTGGACCTGGGGCTCCGGATAGGGGGGTCGAGGGTGGGTTCACCCTCGAGATTATTTCTTGGTGGTCAATCACTCCCGACCTCTGAACAGGTGCGAAACCTGGGGATAATTTTTGACAAAGGGCTGACACTACATTCGCAGGTGTCGGCTGTCATCAAATCCTCTTTTTACCATCTGAGGAATATCTCCAGAGTTAAGCATCTTGTTCTGTCCGGCAGTCTCCTCACATTGGTCCATGCCTTTGTGTCCTCACGCCTGGATTATTGCAGTTCCCTTTACCTAGGGCTACCTGGGGTGGATATCCACCACTTGCAGCTGGTGCAGAACGCCTCGGCCCAGTTATTGATGGGAACCTCTCGGTCCTGTCATATTTCTCCGGTGCTGCGTGAACTGCACTGGCTGCCAGTACAGTGGCGGATCACCTTTAAAGTCGGACTTCTGACTTATAAGGCCCTACACGGACAGTGCCCGGGCTACCTGAAAGAGCTTCTGGTTCCTTACCTCCCTAGGCGAACACTCTACTCGGTTGATGAGGGGTTGTTAGAGATTCCAAGGGTTTGTTTAACATCATCTGGGGCCCGAGCATTCATGCTTGTGGCCTCTACCCTTTGGAATTCTCTACCTCGCCAGCTACGCGAATGCGCAACCGTGGAGGGATTTAAACAGGGTCTTAAAACTTACCTATGGAGTCAAGCATATGGTGTATGACCCAGATATTGTTCACTAGTTTTTATTTGTATTTTATAATATTTATAAAGTGTGAATGTGTGATTTATTTTGTTTTAACTGTTTGTGAGGCGCCTTGGTTGCTGAAAGGTGCCATATAAATAATGAATATTATTATTATTACTTGCTCCAACAGTTATTGGCCTGTGTGGTGCTGTATACCATATGTAGCAATTCACTTCTGCAAAACTACAGTATGTACTGCTCCTAAATGTTGTTATTTTTGCTGATGTTACTGTTGGCACCCCCTTGTATATTAGATGCTTCTTCTCAAGAACTCATATCTTAGTGAGTAAAAAGTAGGAATTAAATGTTTGAAATCAATATATAATTTTTCCAGAACATTCTTTTAAACGAATTATCAGACTCAATGAGTTGCATTTTCTGAAGGCGGTGCTTGCTGCTGTGCTGTGCTGTGGTGGAAATTTGCAGCTTTTTTCTTTTTATTCTCTAAGCACAGCTGGTTTTCTGCCACACATGACTGTTTTTAAAAGAACCACTTTTCACAGTTCTGGCCGTTTTATGGGATTTTGTGGCAAAGTTTCACAAATAGCTGATGGGAGCAGATGTTTGGAACAGAAAAAAAATCTGCCATTGTAAAGTTCACAGAGGCAAAGCAGATTACATCTGCAGTCTGAGAGGGCATAACACCTTTAAAATCCCAGTGGTTCTGACCCAGTATTTGCATTGGAAAAATCCAGCCCCGTGAGTTGACGTTGTTCTACGTAGCAACATAGGGAGATACAGATGAAAGTAGGCTTTGTGCTAGGGATGATCGGATTCCAGTTTTCAGATTCGGGTACATTGGAATCCGATCCAAAAGTTAGGATTTAGGATTTTCTGATTTAGTTGCCAAAAATCCTAAAACTTAATCAGTTGAATTCCAGTTGGATTCACTCAGATTCAGATTCCAAAATTGAAATTTGAAGTGGAACCCAACAGTAATCTTCATTCACATCGTAACTGGATTCAGACTAGGATACTCAGAAATTCAGCACTGACAAATCAGATTTTGAGATATTCAGTCACCCCTACTTTGTTCCCGTATGGTTTATCTGCTGCTGTTAAGTTGTAACCGTCTTCTTGGTACAATAATCCTTATCTTGGAAAACGTTCTGCATTGTAGACTGATAGTTTTAGAACTAAACTTGTAATGGACACCAGACCGCTTAAAAGCATGTGTTATGGGTGCCTTACAGTCAAGGCCCCTGGAATTCTGCGGTTCTGCGGTTGCTGATTGCTGAGAATTTGCATCATGCCCTAGAATATATATAGTGCCACAGAATTAATTGTTTTTGGTGAAATTTCATATAAATATACTGTTTTTTCATAGTATCAGGCTTTCTTTCCCACCTTGTTTATCCTGAAGCCCCTCTTCTATGCTCAGCATGTGATGTCATCGTTGACATCACATCATATTTAACCAATGACAGGACTGCATTCTGCCAGAGAAATGAATAAATCATGCCACAGAAATCAGAAAATGCTGCCGCAGAAGTCAAGAAGTCCTGCCGCAGAAATCAGAAAATTCTGCCGCAGAACACTAGGGGCCCTGCTTACAGTACAGACTTTAATGAGCAGCTGCCTGTACTGTCCAAAGATTATATAGGTCATGTGTTCAATGGCCTGATTCAACATATCTCTGAAGTGTGAGGGGCAGAACCAGAACTCACATGTGACGGGGCCGAAAGTCCTAACCTCTTACAAGTGATGATAAACTCCATATTTTGTTGCAGGGCATTGCATGATTGATTCATATAACACAAGTTCTCTAGTTATAACTTTTAAAGCTGCTGCTTGTGTTAAGACTGAACTGTTTTTCTTTGAATTCAGCTGCTGACGTCAGCACTGCACTTGGTTATTGTGATGACACCAGTATTGCAAAAAATGCTTTTTGTGATTGGTTCTGTATTCCATTGTGATGTACCCAGCCTTCAGTGTATTGATTGTGACATAACAATAGGATAAATTGCATGTTCTCTTGGAGGTTAGGTGAGTCATCAACAAGGATAACACTATTTAATTTCACAGATATAGCGGTACTGGTGTTATATAAATATGTACACTCTGGATCTTTTATTACAAGATTAGAGAAATGACTAAAGATCTGAGATGTGGACAGATGTAAAGTGGCCTTTTTTTTTTGTTGATCATCATTTCCTTACTCACCTCATGCCTGCTTCATTTCGAAGCATTTCTATCATGTTATTGCTTATCAACAGATGCAGAGATATAGAAAAGAAGACATTTTGGCTAAATGCCTTTGTCCACGTAAGGCAAAACTTGCTCAGGCTGTACCAATAGCACCTCTAAGTATAAATAAAAAGAACTTCTATGGAGCTGGCCCACTCTGATGCTGAGGGTTGAGGTGCTGGATGAAAAACCTGGCACCATGCCAGCAGCCTGGGTTCGGATGCGTACTTGGTCACAGGGGGTCGGTCGGGAAGGGAGAGGATTGAGTGTCCAGAGGACTGCTCTTTTCTCCCAGGGAGGGAGAGTTTCAGTGCCCAACATGCATCTGGCTCCTAGCGTTGGCTGGGATGAGCAGGCTGGGGCTATCAGCATTGGGGAAGGGAATGGCAACTGCCGACGCTCCACGCATGGAAGTGTATATGGAGACATTTGGGTGGCACTGCATACTGACCCTCAGAGGAGAAAACTAGAAAAATAGCTGTCAGAGCTGCCGCTGATCCTGACCACCTAGTAGTAGTAGCCCTGCACCCAGTCGAGAACCAGGCCGTGCTGCCCCTACATGAAGGTAAGGCCTGACAGAAAGCATGAGCACAGGGCTGGGGTGGCTGGTCATCCAGGGGGTGGCTTGGGTACCTGAGAAACATAACTAACTGCAAAAAAAAAAAAAAATCTACAAGATATTCCGTTTGACTGTGACTCACTAGAAATTGGATTGCAGTTCTGTGCTTTTGTGTATTCTGAAAGTTCACTGTTAAGTGCAGGGTAGCATAACCTTCTTGTTTGTACAGCGTTGGGCCAGTCTTCTAGTCAAAGTAGCATACAGTCCTCTCTTCCATACAACCCATCAGTTCTCCCCCAAATAGCTGTTTTTCACAAACATAATCTACATTAAAATCTAAAATTTGCCAGGCTTGGTTTACATTTTAGCTGGAATATCATTTTTATCAACTAACTAGAATATTTAAAATTATTTTCCTGTTTACCGCCAAAACTTATGTTGTGATCAGTAGGACTCCTCTCATAAAAAATAATTTCAGGACATTTGATTTTTTTATTACACAAAGACATTTTTTATGAAAACAGACTTTTTAGAAATCTGTATATTCCCACAGCATGTGCCTGCCCTGTTGTAATCCCATGCTTGTGATCGCAAGAATGGTTTCCATGGCAACAGCGTGTAATGTCACAAACGGAGGATTAGAACTTCCCAACAGGACTAAGCAGTGGTAACAGATGACGTCTATGAGCAAAAAGATCCTTTTTTTAAGAAAGTGTCTTCAAGGGCTGGCTGATTGGCACAGAGGTAAGGTTACCACTCATGACACCATGGACCTAGGTTGGGGAACAAGCCCAGGAAGCTGAAGCTGGCTGGGGGGGGGGGGATTGAGCATCCTGGTGGACACTGTCCTCCTCTAGGTAGGGGGAGCCAGCAGACTTCTGCTGTGATACTGCTACCTCAATGACCACAACTGAAGTCGCTGCAAAAAGTTACATCTCCCTCTTCTGCTGTGGTCGGCTCTGAGATGCAGTTAGCCACACTGACTGCTGCAGGGACTCTATTGGGGTACTGTGTCTCTCACCATGAAAGAAAGGGCTCCTGGACCCCCCGCACACACACACACATTTCTTTTGATACAACAGTGTACAACCATGTCATGTAAAGCACTGATTACTCAGAGCCATTATAGTGGTTCCCTTTCCTCCAGCATCCGGTTCTCTCCATAAAAATTCCAGTGGTCCAGATAATTTTTAGGACTCAGAAGTATTTACTACCACCTTCTTACACCTGTAGTGTTTTCATCCAAATGGCAGTACTGTCATCCACTAACCCATCTCATACCCCCCCACATCTAAACCAAGAACCAGTCCCACTGGACGCCTGCAGTCACTGACTGTCTAATACTGCTGTGGAGTTATACTGTGACCTTATTTTTAACATTGTCATGTTGTAACTGTTCATCAAACCAGCCAGTGAGCAACTCCTGTCCCCACCCGTACAGGTTCCCTGTGTAGTGCCACGGCTGCTAGCATCTCATGGTACTGCCAGCTTTGTACATGTGTACCACATATTGTAAATTTGCAGGCTGGGAAAAAACTTCCTAAAATCACAAAGTGGGAGTATTTCAGTCAAAAATGGTAGTAAAATACTCCTTTACTCCCTATATCTGTTCCCCTGCAAAACTCTCCTCTGGTAAAGTTCAAGGCTCACTCTGCTTTTAGAGTTAAACAGATGAAGCTCAGGCAGCTGGCTGCTAAGTATAGTATTGTGGTACAGTAGACCTTATCTGCCCATCGGCTTTTCCTTCCATTAGACTGTGAGAGGGAGCATCTTGCTGTTTAGAGATAACAAAATGCTCCAAGAAACAGGGCTGCTGTTGAGTAGTTTGTTCCTTGTGTGCTATTCAGGACTGTATTAAGATGCATGTTATTTTAGTTAGGGTGATTTTAATGGGCTTCAGTGCAACTACAGGCCAGGTAAAGTGACTTAGTATTTTAAGTATCCTCACAGTGAGCATTGTGTGCTCTTTGAGTTTAAATAAAAGTGTTTTGTGTTTGAAGTCAGGTGGCTATATTAGCCACCGAGCAGGTGGAACATTTTCATGAGTCAGCTGTAGAGCATTTGTTCTCCCTGGCAGACCCGCAGATCTTCTCATTGTGTGGATGTGACAGAGACCTGATACTCCAGCCTAAATAGGAAGGACATGGGGAGAAGAAGGGGGTCATATTTCATTTACATTTAAGGATTCCTACAATCTAACACTCAATAACTTGCCAGTCACTGTTTTTTCTGTTATTTCGTAGGTATATGAAACTTGCATTTTGACACAGTGGCAAAGGACAACTGTTGTGTGGTGGGTGACGTTCATAGGATTCTTAGTCTGGGTATTAGAGAGTGATCATCAAGGGTGGGTAAAGCATAGCATAACAGTTGCCAGTACTAAAGGATTAATGTTCAGACTGCACTCTAGCCTTTTGCTGTTTATGGTGATGCTATTTCAGTAAGAAATGCTGGGGACAAAATTCTGCTACTGAGTCCCTGGTGTAGAATATTTTTAGTGCTAATAGATTTGCAATTTACCACTACCAAAGCAATGCACTGAAGCAGTGAAATGAGTCTTAAATTAATTAGAACATTTTATGAGTTGGTATTGCATGCTGTATATTATGGTTATTTAAACTTAACGTTGGTTTCTTAGTAATGACTAGTGGTATTCCAGTCTGCTTCTGTTGTAAAATGTAACTCTAGTCCAGGTGATTAAAGATTTTTTGTTCACTAAGTGTATGTACCTTTTATATATTCTATTGTAATGCTCTTGCTCATAGTTTCAGGAAATCATATAGACAGTAGTGCAGATGTTAAAAATTGGACAGTGAAAATAGGTGGCTGGGTTCTTTATAGATAGGTGCATCATATGCCAGTAGCATACACCATAGTTGTAAGGCTGCATTGTATACATGTTCTATGAATATTACAAGAACTGCTTGAAACTTGTAAAAGTAAGAATCTGTAAAAAGAGTTTTTATATTTTATTTTAAAGACAGTAGCCTAGAACAGGGGTTTTCAAGTCCCAAATCCTGGTGGCCTCAATGGACCGCAAAGTGGGGACATCAGAACTTACCTCTGGCCTCAGTCCCTATTTCTTTCACCCGGAACCCCGTTACACCCCAGACACTGTGATATAAAACATTATTTTCACACAATATGCATTAAATCAAATCTCTGATGTGCTGGCACGGTGGTGCTGAGGGTTGAGGCACTGGACGCTTACCTTGTGATGCGACCCTGGTTTGGGAGTGAGGCAGGGTTGGCAGGGGAAAGAGAAGATCGAGCGTCCGGAGGACTGCTTTCTTCTCCTGGGGTGGGTTTTGGGGATCTCCCCGCTTGGTAGTGGCTCCTGGTGGCGGCTGTGGGGCACAGTACCATGGGCGGAGACAGCCAGTGGGGTCTGGTGTCGGTGGGCATCTGCAGGAGGGGGCAGGCTCACTCCTTCAGTGCGCTAACGCCATTGTACGTACGCGCCAGGGGGCGGAACAAGGATAATAGCCCTGTCTCCCAGTAGGCGAATGGGGGATCTGGGGATGGCCAGCCACGCCCAGCACTGGGTCCTTCCAGTCAGCCCTCTGGCTCGGTTCCGTGCCTGGTCGCTCTGTCAGATTCTAGATAGAGCACCAGCCCAGAGGAGTAAGGTGGTTCCACTTCAGGGGACTCAGAGCCAGGGATCGGTGGAGAAGCGGCCGCTGGAGGACTTCAGGTGAGCGGGATCATGGCTGAGCCAAGTAACCCCCTGGAGAGAGTCTGGGTAGACAGTGAGTAAGGAGCATAAATAGAATTAAAAAAAAAAATCTCTAATGTATGTTCACTTGAAAATTATCTCCTATGTTTTTGGTTTTTTTTTTAAGGCAAGACATTGTGCATTCTACCTTTGTAATTGGGTGTCCTGCTTGCTCGCGTCCCATATCTTTACCTGAGAGAGGGAGCATCGGATCATCATGATCAGATGTGGCACAGGGGTCGGGCAGGGGGTAGAGGTCTCACTGTTCAGTAATTCATGGCTATTAGAAATGGTTCTGCAGATTCTAGTGTGGGGTCCTCCATCCTCCAGCAAACATGCACCCACTTTTATCGTACTGTGTGATGTGGTGGGGCACATTTCTCGTACCTTGTCTTCACGAGACACATGCATGCCATTTGTTTCGTGTAACCCTCCCCTTTGTACGTCCATATCTGGTTAAGTTTGAACTTCATCATAGACAACAATCCACTGTGTCCTTTGCTTCTCTTCTCAGAACTGTGCTAGTCCAGACCCCCGAGGTACAGAAAATGATACCATGATGACCGCTTAAATGCAGACAGCACAGTAGGAGGGGGCCCCAGTAGACACAATGGACTAGTGCCACTGGATCAGGGACAAGGAGGGAGCAGTGGCTGTCGGCCATTAAGGCAGTTTTTTTTTCTCTGTTAAGAGAGAGGGGGAACAACCTGCTGTTATGGAGTGTTATAAATCCCTGCACGATCAGCAGCATTGCATTCCAGCTGTTCTGCGGTCGACAATCCACTGAGTGGCCATCTTGCGGATGAAACAAATTGGGCAATTAGCCTTTCATGGTTTTGGTCATGCTCACCGTTCCCCCTATACCAGCAAACAACCTGCCTTCACAAGTAGCCTAAACATGCCTTAGTAAGCTTTCAGGACCAACACAGGTCTCTTTTTCAGGTAAATGGTAACTATCCCATCACACTTCTCTGAGCATATAGATACATCAGAAGTAGCAACAGATGATGTCTTCAGACAAATCTTGTTTTCGTTCAGTTATCCATAGTAAGCTAACTACCTGAAAATAAGTTAAAATACTTCATGAACTACTGCCCAGTTTGTGTCTTTATGATGTTTTCCATTTTTCCCTGAGGCATCCTGCTGCGTAATAATTTTGTTTGGGGTATTTCTAATAAATACGGGACATGAACATTAGGAGCAGAGACCTAATATGACATGTTTCTGTCTGTCTCTGTCGTATTGCTAAGGTCAAGTTTCCAATTTATCAGATTTTTTAATGTACATACATATTGCTAAATTAGATTTCACTGATCTCTCATTCTAGCCAGGGCATCATCAGTGCAAGATGTGGCCTTGTAATGTTGTATTGAATTGGAATTTCTGAACTGTCTTTTTAGCTGTTTTTCTGCATAACAAATATGTACTCTGCACAGAAGTGCTCGTTTTGAGAAGATGCGACTTCTTCCAGACCCAAATGTCCTTTAAATTAATAGAAACATAGAAGTTGTCAGCAGATAAGGACCACTTGGCCCACTCAGTCTGCCCTTAATTCCCTACCTTTAGTGCAACTGGGGACCCTACTTGGGCTCTGGCTTACACCCCCTCTTGGTTCTAAGATTCCCTTGTGTCTGTCCCGTACATTCTTAATTCCTGTGACCATTCTAGCCCCTACCACTTCCAAGGCTGTTCTAAATGTCCACCACTCTCTCTGAGAAAAAGTTCTTCCTCATGTTTCCTCTGAGCCCCCTCCTTCCCCCCGCTTCATATTGTGACCCCTTGTCCTTGAGCATCTTTTGCTTTGGAAAATGCTCCCTTCCTGTACCTTGTTTATTCTTGTGAGGTACTTGAATGTCTCTATCATATCAATTCACACAGTTAAATCAAGATGATTGCCACTTCAATTTAAAAAATACAGCTCAGATGAGACTGGGGTAGATCTTTGTTCTGCGCTAATGTGACCTTTTAGAGTTTAGCCCCAGGATGAAAAATCTGATTGTAATTTTCATTTTTCAACTGCAGGCAAAACAGATGATCAGTCAAACTTACTGAATGTAGAGCACATTTCAATTTTTTATAGCATCAGCAAACCATATGAATCGGAGTTAGGAGAAACCCATCTTTAGTAGATGGAATTTACCAAACCTAACCATTCCAGTACAACCAAATTACAGAACAATTAGCATGCTACAATAACCGATTGTATATGGTTGAAAGTTGTTGTCACTTTCATGTTATTGTATTTCTGTTCCTGTGCAGTAACGGTGTACAGAGTCCGTATTCTTTTTTTTGTATGGCTTTTATATTAATGCCATCAAAGATCTTTTTTTCACCCAGGGTATACAATATCCTTTATAACTCTGACATGCATATTGATCTAATCTTGCTGATGTATGCAAATCCTCATGAGAGAATATGGGCTGGCTCAGCTTTAACCAGAATTGCTTGGTGCCAGAGGGCCTCACAGTGCAATCAGCAAAGGCTAAGAACAGCAGACTCATAAATGTGTTTCGTCCACATTTGAACTCATCAGTGTGTCATATCTGTGTCTTGCCATATCTGTGTCAGATATGGCACACTGATGAGTCCAAATGAGGACAAAACCCATGTATGTGTCTGCTGTTCTTAGCTTTTGCTGATTGCACTGTGAGGCCCTCTGGCACCATGCAACTCTGCTTAAAGTTGAGCCAGCCCAAATTCCCTCATGGGGATTTGCATATGTTTCCCATGATGCCTTGCATTATTGGGGTATGTGCAATTGTGTTTTCTTAAAATTTGGCTGTACAGCCTATATCCTCTGGGATAACCCATGCGTCGGCATTTGCTCTGAGGTTCTTTTGTGGTAATCTTAGTGAGAGCCACTTCCTGTTTGTTTGTTTGTTATTTATTTGTTAGATGCTTGACTGACCACCTGTCTTCTGCTTTGGCTGGCAAATGCTGACTGGCAGGTATACTGAGCTCTGTGCCTTTAAGAGCCCCTGATGTGGACAGTGGCTGAGTGAGGAGGTGCTCCCGTTCTGCTCTTGTGTGGAAGTGTGTGTACAGTATACATCACTCGTTCCAGTTCAGCTCTTTGCTACTGCTGTCTTGTGCTTATCTCTCATTTTTAACTTGTCATTGTTGTATGAATCTAATACCTCAGCTTGGGAGGCAGAGGGACTGGTACAGTAGTTAAACACTCATTAATGTTAGATTCTTTGGGGGTAGAGAGAAGATCCACTGCTAGACAATATGCATGCTACATGCATGGAGTCTGTTTTTTAGTTGATTGAATCCATTCTCTGGATACCACCCGGAATTTGAACATCAAGGATTAAGAAATATCTTTATTGAGTGTCCCGAGTTTGGAAATTATGTCAGGAAGGAAATCTCACAGCACTTGACTACAGCTTTTCTGCTCTTGCCTTATGAATAAGGCATTGCATCCTCAGATTTCTCTCAGATGAGGCAGCAGTGATGTAATTTGGACAGATCGCTATATTCGGAATATTGTCATCCCCGCAATTATAAACAGAATTCTGTATGTCTACATCTTAATTTTTCTTTAGAGGAGGTTTCCTGAAGCCGTCCCAGTAGTGTGGAAGGCTGAGGCACTGAGCATCTCACTTCCTACCATACCAGTGACCTGGCTTGGGAAACGGACACAGGTCTCTTGGGGCTGGCCAGTTGAGGGAAGATTGAGCGTTTATAGGACTGCTCTCCTCTTTCCATGGCTTGCTGTTGACTGCCACCTGGAGGCATCTGGGTAGAAGTGCAAGTGAACCACATAGTGGGAAGGGTTCCCAGGCACAGAGCATGGGGAGGGCATCTCCGCAGAGGCAGCTCATGCACATCATGCATATTGCATGTCCATGGGCCCAAGGAGAAAATGAGGAGGAGAAAAATTGAGAACAGGCTCCATGAACCTCTGCTGATGTACTGCAGCCCGCTGTGATGGACTAGTCAGGGACAGAACATCTGTGTGTGTGACCTGGGGGAGTATCCCTCCCGCCCTGTCCCCGCCATGGGGGGAATTAGTGAGGGATAGGATCCCCAACTGCAGAGGAGGTAAGGGACATCCACAAGTACAGGGGGACAGGGCTGAGAACTCACCCAGTCTGCCAAAGGAGGATAAAAACCTTTATGGGGAAAAAAGGAGGGTTTCCTATACAGTATAAGCCACCTTTTTTTTTGTCAATAAAGGTTTTTTATTGTTTTAAAATTAAAAAAGAACAATACATAAGTGCATAACCATCAAGAAAGAACTCATTACTGTAATACAAATGTCATAACAAGTAAATAACATCCATCCATAACAAAAGAACTTTAGAGTAAACAATTCATTAACCATGTTTTCCGTCTTTAATGTATATATTAGCTATTACTCATATTAGTACTCTAAGATTAATGTACTAAAGGCTTACTATGCAAGAAACCATACAAGAGTAGATATGTCAATAAATGGCTAGGCAGTTGCATTCCTAATATATCAACATAAAGTTTATGTAAGCATGAGATTAAAAAATATTGAAGAACAAATAAAGATTACTTCGATTCTTATGAATTTCCACACAAAAGGCTATATTATAGAAACTATCATAAAAAACCACAATAGGTAACTTGCATGTTAGAAATTTTATGTCATAGTATATGTAAAATTAATTATTTTATAAGATGAGAAGGATTAGAAGTCAGGCATAGATAAAGCACAAGAAGCAGGAGCAGATATGTAGAAAGAAAAGAGAGCAAAGGAAGGGGAAGGAAGAAAAACAAGGGAGGCCTGAATGGGATTCTGTTATATCCAGAACATAGGCATTTTGGAGCGTGGATATGTGCAAAGGAGGTCTGAACCATAAGTGGGAGAAGATGATCAAGACACTAGTATAGGCTGGTCAGTCGTACTTAACATCCTATGATTGATATCCCATTTTTTAAGAAATTTAGACAAATTATCCTTTAGGGTCAGCGCTAGTTTCTCTAACCAAAGAGTTTGAAGAAAAGTATTTCTCCACTCTTGTAAAGTAGGTGACGTCTCCTCCAACCAATACTTTAAAATAATATGTCTGATGGAAGTACCTATCAGGAGAAAAGTATGTTTCTGTTCATAAGACCAGCAGGCTTTCTTTTCAGAATGACCCAGAATACATGTCTTTATTTGAATGTGGTTTGAAATCATGGGAACATCGTGACATAGGTGCCCTGCTTCAACCCAGAGTGGTTATACAAGTGAGCAGTGCCATAACGTGTAATTCCAGCACCCAGCTTGCACCTATGACAAATTGGTGAAGGGGTAGGCCCATTTTAAATCTCTGTACAGGAGTGTAACAGAGATTGTGTAAGGTCTTAAAATGAATTAGTCTGAGATCTACAGTGCAGAAGGTCTTAAATGACAGAGACCATATGCTGTCCCAGTCTCATTCTGAAGGGGGCATCCCCAAAGCTTGAGACAACCACCTAATTGACTCTGTTGCTGAACCTCTGACCAGATCAACTAGCAGTGAATACAATGTGGAAATGGATGCAGATAGTTTCCTGCACCCCAAAAAAGAGAGCGAGTTTTCATTAAGTGCTGCTGAAAGGTCAAATTTGCCTAGAATTACTTGCTTGATGGATGTGTAGAAAGCGCTTTCTGTATGGGAGATTCCAAATCAGTCCACTAGGGTTGAAAAAGGGAGAAATGAAAAATTCTTGATTATATCCTGCATGGAGTGGATACCTTTAAGCCACCAGAATCTATTACTAAGGGGTTTCCCCTCCTTTAAGAAATTTCAGTTGTCCCAGATAGGTTGAATTCTAGCTTGGCTTAGATTAAGATTGAGGAGGAGAGATAGTTGCTTGATCTGTCTAAAAGAATCCGCTAATATTTTGTTCTTATATGACCTGAGGGGCTTTGAGAACAAAAGAGACCTTATGTCCACTCCCTGCTTATTCATAATTTCTTGTTCAGTGTATACCCATTATTGGATGTATGTCTGTGCCGTCCCTAGTTTAAACCAGAAGGCTATTTGAGCCATTCTGGCTGTTAGAAAATAAAGCTAGAAATCAGGAGCCTTCAGCCCCAGACCAAGTTTAGTTCTACACAATTTGGTGTATGCCAGTCTATATCTTTTGTATCCCCAAATGAAATGTGCGCTTGAGAGGAAAAACCTTGAATCCACTTTTTCGTCAAGCTGTAGGGAAGCATCATAAATAAATAAATAAAGCAACCTAGGTAAAATATTCATCTTAATTGATTCTAGTCTCCCTCAAAGACCTAGAGGAAGTTTTTTCCATCTGATTAAATTTTCTGACATTTTTTGCCTGACTCTTGCTATGTTCTCAGATACTGTCTTGTGTATATTTTTATAAATAAGTAGCCCTAAGTATTCTAAATAATCCTTAGACCATGTAATCCCAGCACTTACGATATCATCCTTTATACAGTGTTTGTTGAGTGGTAAGAATTAGTTTTTTTCTCTTTAATTTAGCTTGTATCCTGAAGTCCCTTCAAATTATATTGAAAACAAGGGGTAGTAAGGTAACCGGGTTAGAAATCATAAGAAGTATGTCATCTGCATAAGCTGCAACTAGTTGTTCCTTCTGACCCACCTTAATACCTTGGATCCCTTGTACACTGGTTAAACATCTTATTAGGGGGTCTATGGTAATGTTAAATAAAAGAGGTGAAAGAGGATAACCTTGTCTGGTACTTCTCCCAACCCCAAAGAATGGGGAGATCACCCCATTGGTTACTACTGTGGACAAAGAGTTTTGATATAATGTATGAACCCAGTTTAAAAACGAGTCAGGAAACCCGTATAATTAAAGCAAATTAAATATGTGAGACCAAGTCACCCGATCGAACGCCTTTTCGGCATCAAGTGAAATTATGCCACTAGGCATCAACTGATTGTTAGCTGCCTGTAAAACATGAAATAATTTATTTGTGCTGTCAGAAGAGTTTCTACCTGTCATAAAACCCATCTGATGCTTAGATATCAGAATCGGGGCTACTGTCGCTAGTCTGTTGGCAAGCACTTTAGCGAGGATTTTGACTTCAGAGTTAATCAAGGAGATGGGCCTATAACTTCCACAGTCTAAAGAATCTTTACCCTGTTTGTGTATCAGAGTAATTGGGCCTTTGGTCATCTCTAGAGAAAGTCTGCCATCTACCAGTGCGTGATTAAAGACCTCCACTAAAATAGGAACTAATTTTGTATACAATTTACTATAAAAGACTTCCGGTTCCGGTCGCCTGAGGGATGAACGTGTAGTCAGACAGCTCTCCGACAAGAAGAAAAGATCCATACGAATCTAACTCACAGAGTCGACTAGACAAAGAACCGGAACCTTAGTAGTATCATCGAACATGTCCCCGAAACAGAAACAGAAAGATTCCTCCTCAGATACATACCCAAAGCTGAAGTTCCCAACAAAAAATACCCAGGCACAGGCCGTGCTACGGGCCGAGATTTCAAACCTGATCGACCAACAAGCAGCTCCTTCTAAAGTTGCAGAAGAAGAATTTACCATCACGTATAAAACGCTATGTAGTACGTTACAACAAATTTGTGATTCCCTCTCCAGAATCGAACAGAAAGCAGCAGAGGACAGAGAAGTATTGTAGAGCTAACCGCCGACAGAACAACTAGAAGGCACCATGACAGAGTACACGGAGGTCTCAGATGTACACAATGCTGCCCTGAGGGATTTACACCAAAGAGAACAACTCCTTCAACAACAATTAGAAGACCTGGAGAATGAAATCGCACGTAATAATATTAGAATACACGGTCTACCAGAAGGCACAGAATCAGGCCCAATGCCTAAATTTATTGAAAGTTTACTTAAAGAACTGCTGGACCTGGACAAAGATAAAGATCTGGGCGTTATCCGTGCTCACAGATCGTTGGTTCCAAAGCCAAAAGATCCCAAAGCCGGCCCCCGATCGATAATCCTGGCGTTTATGGATTTTAGAATAAAAGAAGAGGTAATCAAGGCGGCTTGGGCGAAAAAACAAATCACTTTTGGAGACACTCGCCTATACATAGACCACGATTATGCCCCTCAGACCCTAGCCCGCCGGGCAAAAGCATTCAAATGGTCAAAACAATCCGGCAAGCAGGCCTTTCCGCTCATGGAATATCCATACGAATAAAAAATACTCACCACGGATGGCTGGCGTAGATTCCCGACTTGGCAGAGGCCTGCAATTGGGCTAAACAGCAGGGAGTGCTGATTCCACCAGAGGGCGCATCAGACCACCGCGCGATGGTTGCGAAGAGAGCATGGCAGAGAAGGGGAATAAAAGGAACGCGATCTGCAAATTCTGACGACTCCATTTGGATGTGGGACAATCTGTGTAACAGGGCAGTTCCCCTGGTGGCGCGCACGCCTCACGATCCGAATCAGCAAAGGACCTTACTGTTTCAGAAGATACTCCCTTGCAGCCGACAAGATGAGCAGTTTTAAAAGTAGCCACAACTTGGAAATTATTGTTTCGATCCTCGACAGGTAGATCTGAAATCAGAGGGTGCTACATAACTGTTCTGGGTTGTAAACCCTGAAAATCCCTCTGGTTCCTCGGACCCTACTAATATTTGGTCTGCTGTTAACTTGCGTGCCTAGATTGTAACCGAATGGTGGGCTGCTGCATTCTGAAGGTTGAAGAGTCGACTGGCCTTGCAGCGCTTACATGCAGAGTGGCACATCAGAAGATCCTGGTTCTAAATTACTCTGGGTACATTTGAAGATGGGCACTTCTTATCTTTTAATTTAGAAGGAACGCTCAGGGAATCTCTGGGAGAGACTTGGTTTAAATCGAAAAGAATAATAGCTGGTGACATTGTTTAACATATACAATATTATATAAAAAGAAGAAACAGAGTTATTTTCTGATGGACCACATGGTAGAGGCATTAGCCTCGACAGGTCGGGGAAGGGGGGGGACAACTTTTAAAATATGCCATACAAAGGGGGGTGATGGGAGATGGGAGCTGGGAGGGGCAGAGGGAGATCCTATGTAATACTACTTGGCGGGGTAATGGATACAACTTTTTATATCCCACTGCCCTTAGGCTAATTAGAACTAGGAAAGGATACAAGTTGACCTACAATAATCTACCTGAGCAGAGTAGTTTTAATAACGGAAGTTACGATTCACATTATACCCAACTTCCTTCCCCTACATGTTCTACCCCCCCCACTCCCTTCCTATACTAGACTTGTAGGAACAAGATTTATGATTGTCGGATAGTGGGAAGGTGGGATCTTATAGTCTCGTAAGCGACAGGAGTCATCCCAGTTGGGGATCCTACTAATTTTTTAGTAGTGAGAGAATTCCCTAACGAGGGGACCGCTACTTTGGCCCCCTGCCACGCCTCATAAAGTTTTCCTGAGGTGTGGAATTGGGTTCACAGACACCTTGAAGTCATGCAGATGTTCTTTATACATCTAAGAAGGGTTGTAAATAAGTTCAATCTGGTTTATTTGCTGAAATTTTATAATGTTGTTCTTATATATGTCACACATAGGCTCCCCAATATAATTTCTTTTGGTAAAGAAAAGGCTCTTAACTACAGGATGTATCAGTCTAGATGGCAGACCTTAAGCTGATTTCATGGAATGTCCGAGGCCTAAACAGCCCGGTTAAAAGAACCAGAATTCTAAGAGAACTCCAAAGACAAGGAGTTAACATCGCTTTCTTACAGGAGACGCACCTGAACCAAATAGAACACAATAAACTAAAGAGAGGCTGGGTGGGAGAGGTCTATGCCTCAGAATGTGTGAACCAAACAAATAAAAGGGGTACGGCAATATTGGTCAGGAGAGACACCCCCTGCTCCATTTCACAGGTCCTCACCGACCCGGGGGGTAGGTTTGTGAAGATAGAAGGAGAATTCAAGGGCCAAAAATGTACTTTTTTAAACATTTACGCCCCGAATGATGAGCGGGAGAGGATGGCTTTCCTGACCAAGAGTCTAACAGAGTTATCGACAGATCCGGATAATCTAATATTCATCGGGGGAGACTTTAATACAGTGACAGACTTAGGTCTGGACAGGATCGGGTCTCACACTACAGGCCCTGCCAAGTCTAGTAAAGTGCTTTCAAGATTATGCACAGAGTCTTCCCTGGTGGATGTATGGAGGTTTGTCCACCCCTTAGATAGAGATTACACTTACTATTCCCCTAAGTACAAAATGTATTCCCGCATTGACCGGTGGATAATTTCTGCTAACGCCCTCCCCTCTGTGTGGAAAACTGAGATTAGGCATATCTCAGTCTTAGACCACGCCCCAGTCTTGCTGGGGTTAACCCTGGCTCCAAGACCTCCAGAGTCAGTCTGGCGCCTAAATGTCAGCTTACTAAACTTACCTGATTTTAAACAGTTGATACAACGATCAGTGGAAGATTATCTAGAGTTTAATAAAAAGGAAGACACAGAGGCAGGAGTCAGGTGGGATGCACTAAAAAGCTATTTAAGGGGAACTATAATTGCTTTTGCAGCGAAACATAAGAGAGCTCAGATCAAAGAAAAGCTGGAACTAGAGGCGAAAATAGTGCAGCTAGAGAAAATCCACAAAGAGACACTGGACCAAAATGTGAGGCTGAATTGATTGGTTCCGAACTAAACTTAACCAGATCCTAGACCTCCAAACAGAGAAACTTTAACATCGCCAGGCAGAGATTCTATGAGCATGGTAACAGGGCTGGTAGAGTTTTGGCCTGGCAGCTTAGAAGGAGAGAGCCTCCAGAGCGGTACTAAAACTTAAAAGACAGGAGGGGGGACACAACTGGTCCCCTTCTCTTATCTAAGCAATTTCAAAATATTATTCAACCTTATATAGTCAAGAGAGCACAGACCATGAGAAAAGAATTAGAAACTACCTGGAAAAACTTAACCTCCCAACCCTGACTGAAAATCAGAGGAAGGAGCTTGAGACCCCTATTTCAATATCTGAAATAACTCAAAAAATCAAAAACCTAAAGAATGGAAAGGCCCCAGGGATGGATGGTTATGTTTCGGAATTTTATAAAACTTTTTCAAAACTGATTGTCCCACTGTTGTACGATACGTATAATGAGATGTGGAACGGGGAGGGGGCAGCCCCCAAGTCTTGGACCCTAGCTCAAATTTCTGTGATTTTAAAACCGAATAAAGATCCAGAAGATTGTAGATCTTACCGGCCAATCTAGCTTTTACCGTGAACCTTAAAATTTTCAGGGGATACTGGCAGACCGACTCAGAAATTAATAAGCAGTTTGGTATAGAGACCAGACTGGTTTTATCTCGGGAGATTTCTCCAGGATAATATCCTACGCCTGCTGACGTAGTCTCAGCGCAAAAACACTAAGCGTTTACAGTTGGCCATCAGTATGGGCGCTGAGAAGGCGTTTGACAGAGTTGACTGGGTATTCTTAGGGGAAACCTTGAAAAATTTTGGCCTGGGGGAGAGATTCGTCAACACAGTTGATAAACTGTATAAAATTCCAGAGGCCAGAGTTAAAGTGAATGGACACCTCTCTGAGAGATTTGCCTGGGAAAGAGGTACTAGGCAGGGCTGCCCACTCTCACCACTACTCTTCGCTCTATTGTTGGAACCTCTAGCTATTGAGATCAGATCCAACCCAGAGATCCGAGGGGTAGTGGTCGAAAAGCAAGTTAAAAAAGTTGCATTATATGCGGATGACTCCTTGTTCTTTATTTCACATCCTGAATCCTCAGTTCCAGCATTGTCCCACTCACTGGAGGAGTATGGTGCTATAGCTGGTTACAAAATTAACCTCCAAAAATCTGAGGCACTGATCCTCAGTGGGACCCCCTCAAAAGAATTTAAAGCATCCTTCCCCTTTGCTTGGGCCAAGAACAACACAATCAAATATTTAGGAATACAAGTTTCGGTCAACCTCTCTCTTTTATATAAAAGCAACTATGTCTCACTATTTCAATGTGTACAGGCAGATATAGCCAGATGGCGTCTACTTCCCCTGTCCTTATATGGTAGAATACAGACACTCAAAATGAATGTCCTGCCCAGGTTTTTATTTTTGTTCCAGACTCTCCCAATCCAGCCCCTAGAATATTTTGGGCAGGATTACAGAAGGAAATTCAAGCCTTCGTCTGGAACAGCAAAAAGCCCAGGCTAGCCAGGAGGGTTTTGCAGGCCCCTAGAGATAAAGGAGGCCTGGCACTCCCGAACTTTTATTATTATTTTTTGGCAGCCCAAGGAACCCAGATATGCTCTTGGATAAAACACAGGAGGGACTCAGGGTGGTATCACCTTGAGGAGGCTGCAATACGAGGATGGGAGTTATGGGCTATACCGACAAGTAATACCCCCACAACAGTGGTCAAAGAGATCAGTAATCCATGGATTATACACTCACTTTGGATTTTAAACAAACTGAGAAGACTAACTAATACCCCGGAGGGACCAGCCTCTCCTTAATAAGATTTGAAGCCTCATTTACCCCACGAGGAAGACTCTGGTTTTAGATATTGGGCGATAGAACGCCTCTCCACCTTTGCCCAGTGTATCAGTGGAGACAGTTGTCACACTTTTAAATACCTCAGAGACAGGTTTCACCTGCGCCAAGAAGACCATTTTAGATATTTACAGGTTAGACATTATATTTACTCTGAGAACAGATTACAAAAAATTACTAGAGAGAGGACTCCCCTGGAAGAATTCTTTTACTGTAACAGTAAGATAAAAGAGATACCACATCCTCTAGCACAACTATATGAGATTTTAATTAACCTAGCCAACCCAGACCTAGGGAAGCTTAAGCAGAAATGGGAGTCTGAGTTGAATATTATAATCCCACAACAGGCTTGGGAGAACAGACTAACGAGAGGATGGCGGTGTGAGCTCCCCCTCATGGCGGGAATTTCATTGGAAGATCCTTTGGAGATACTTTCTAACACCTTCTAAAATGCAACACTACTCTGTGGGTGTTTCGGACCACTGTTGGAGATGTGGAGAGGCTGGAGGCTCCCCAACACATATACTGTGGGACTGCCCCAAGATCATCAATTTTTGGAAAGAAATTCACGAATATATGCAAAGGGTATCAGGTCTTAAAATCCCTTTTAGAGGGGAAGATTTGATATTGGGACTTCCCCTCCTGGTCTCAGGACCTAGACAATTGAGGAAACTACCACAAATGATGAGAGTAACCGCTTTGAAAACAATCACTTCAAAATGGCTCTCACCCCATCCTCCAACAGTGGAAGAATGGAGGGTCAGGATGAGGCAACTGGAAACAATGGAGCGAATCACTTATAATCTGAGACAGGGGAGAGAGACGTATGAAGCTGTCTGGTCCCCATGGCGGGCACTGACAACATTAAGCTAAGGCCTCGGACATTCCAATCAAGACTGGAGAGCATGAATTAGCAAATAAAATCTGCCTCTCTAGCCTTACAAATTTTTTTTTTCGTTTTAACAGTAAAACTACACCAAGAGCCTTTTTTTCTTTCTTTTTTTCTCTTCTTTTGTTTTTCTCTTCCTCTTTTACTACACCTTCTCTTCTTCCGTTTGCCCCTCCATCTTTCATACTGTAGAACTTAGATAGAAATTGTAGGATAAATGGGAGACCTACTGGTTAGTTTTAAGGTTAGTTCAGAGATGGAAAAACTGTGTCCACTTGTTAATCAAGATAGGTTCCATGTCATATAATGGAGTTAAGAATGAGCAAAAATAGGTGGGCCCGCTTCTCTTCCTCCCCGCTTGAACGGCGGGAGATGCAGACAGAATATAAAGATTATAAAGAATATCGATATCTCCTGCATTGTGATGAAACTAAACAAAGAATGTTGAATAGGGTATGACTGTCATATGAGGTCTTGTGAAAATGTAGCGTATAGTACAAACATCACTTGAATGTTGGCTTTCAGAATTGACATGGAAACATGTAAACACAAATTTAAAGATATATGGACACCTAATAAAAGATGAAGTTAAAAAAAAAAAAAAATTTACTATAAAAGTCGGATGAGAAGCCATCGGGGCCAGGTGCTTTGTTTATCTCAGTATAAGCCACTTAATTGACGCCCCTTAAGGGGACGTCCCACAGGGCACTGATTAAGTGGCCATACAGTTCAGTGTAACAGTAACACCTTTAAAGGGGATGAGGATTCCCTTTTAACGGGGACGATTATGCTCCTGAACTATCAGCAGCCCCTCGTTAGTGGCTGTTAGCGGCTGCTGAAAACAATTAACACCTATTCAGGTGTTGATCAGTACTTGATAAAAAAAACATCAGTTACAGCTTTTGTTCAGTCTGTTGTGTCTCTTTTTATCTTTTACACTATCTGTCCTGCCTGCCTGCCTGGTGGAGGGTAAACAGATAGACCTTACCTTGGCGGAGAAAATTAAAGTTCTGGATGCGCTACAGGAGCCTGGTGCGTCCATGGCTAAAGTAGCCCAACAGTTTAAAATTTCTAAGAGCCAAGTAGGACAGATTAGCAAAAAGAAAACGGAGCTTGTTTCAGAATGGCGGCCTGACGCCAACCTGAACCGCAAACGCAAGCGGGAGGGAAAGGACACATAAGTTGAGGATGCACTACACCTGTGGTTCTCGAATGCTGTAAGCACAGGAGCAAGGATTTCTGGGCCAGTGTTAAAAAAACAAAGCAACCGAGATAGCCATCCATCTTCAACATGAGGATTTTGAAGCAACTGCTGGGTGGCTATCTCGGTGGAAAGGTCGCCGCAACATTGTGTGCAAGAGGGAGCAAGGGGTGTGAATGGAAGCCCTCCACAATTGCTAATTGCTATCGAAAAGCTGGATTCAGCAGAAGATCCAAATGCTGGTGACATGGAGAGGTCTGAAGAGGGCGCTGCCGCAGCTGCGAGCACTGACAGCTCCTTAGCAGATGTTGTTCATCTGCAGCATCTAACTGAGGAATAGTTCCTCTCCTTTGTGGACATTGACACAGATGAAGTGACCAAGGATGAGCACACAGTGGAAATGGTTTGTGAGTCACTACAGTCACTCGGTCAGGCAGATGAAGACTATGCGGACCTTAATCTGGATACCCCACCGGCCACTGTGAGTAGCAAGGAGGCACAGCAATATGTCGAATTGCTGCGGGGTTGGTGTCTGCAGCATGGCAAGATGCAGGAGCAGCTTTTTGATCTTAGAGGTCATTCTGGAGATGGCATCGGAAGCCCGGCAAAGAAATATCACAGATTTCTTCAGTTAGCCGCAGTTTACCGCATCCTAAGAAAAAGCAGGACAGGTAAGTACAACTGTTTTTAAAGTTTTTTGTGATTTAATACAGTTTGAAATTTGAGACATACAGCACTAACTCTGAAAAGAGCTATAATCACTCAGTGCTGTGTGTTCTCTGTGTTGCCAGTGTTGTCCATATGTTCTGTATGTCTGTAAAAGTATTGGTGTCTATGTAAATTTAGTTGCTTCTGTTTAAGGAGACGATCGCTTAAAGGGAACGAAGTGCTTACCACGGAGCCATCCCATTTAAGTGGCTTCATCTGTATAATGTAGTTTTTAAATATGTAGAGCAGAGTACTCTGGTGCATTGTGCTAAGTGAATTTTTTCTTGAGTTTGATTTCCCTGCCACGGAGCACCTGTTGTTTCATTGGGACCTGTGTTGAGTCTGGGTGAACACTGGCACACATGGAGAAGATGTCATGATATAACTTATCATAGTGGGGGGGGGCTGTGGAGCCCAAGCAATGCAGACACAGGCTTTGCAGCGCCAGCATTACAAAACTCTTAAAACTGCAGCATTAAACATTAAAAATACTTTTATTCCTTGCAAACGACATTACTAACAAGCAGAACCTTCATTTTGCAAACTGGTGAAGCCAAATAAAAGGAATCCCACTGGGGATGGCCGCAAGGAACAAGGAAAGTTAGTGGGTGCAGGGCCTAGCGTTAGATCATCCCAGCCAGGACCTTCCGGTGGAGACAGGTCAGAAAAATCACTACTGTCACTCGGCCAAAATATGAAGCTTTTACTTTCTTCAGTAGCAACTGTGAACAACAAGTTTGATGGAATGGCCGACAGACTAACCTTCATCGAACTTCAATGGACTTAATAAAAATGCACATTGATGAGCTGAAATGTTGGCGGTAACTGCCGGAGTGACAGTGGGCCATGCTAAGGAGGCGCAGCATATGAGTAAGACTGGAGTTGCTAGAAAACCAAATTCAGAGTAGCAGTATAAGACTAATTAGCCTACCCAAAGGAGCGGAAGGGGAACATGCCCTGTTATTTGTCATGGACTGGAATGAAGAGCAACTTGAGGATCAGGACAGCTTTTCAGAAGTAAAGATTGTGAAGGTCTGTAGCGTGTGACCATGGGCAGGATGTCGAAGGAAGCCCCACAAGTCTTGATGGTGTTGGTCGACAGTATGGGCACAAGAGACTAGTTACTAAATCTGGCAAAAAGGCACATGGCCCTTGAGGATAGATGTGCGCACTGTACACCTATTTCCAAATATTACAGATGCAACTAGTCGGCGCCACAAAAGATTCAATCACATGGAAAGCAAACTGAAGGGCTTGGGAGTTCCCCAAAACTAAATTATTCCCTGCAAAACTCCGGCTGATCTATCAAGGTCAAGTTGATCTTTTTACAGCTGCACTAGATGCGGTAAAGCTCGCAGCAAAAATGGAGGCACGCTTAAAATGGCACACAGACTCTCAAGAACCAGACGAGGAGACAGAGGGGCTATGAATGGCCACTGTCAAGAACAGTTGCTGTGTTAACTTTGCCACTGCAGCATGAAACAGGTCTTTTCCTGATGTATTTTTTAACACAATTTGGTTGTTTTATTCTGCACAGTTGAAACATTTTTGAAGGTGTTCTGGTAAGTGTTTATATTTTCTCTACTGATTGCATTGGAGACAATAAGTGTTAATAGTGATTTTCACTCATCGATCTGTACAGTTTGAGACTTTAATACACGTGGAGTATGACAGTCACTAGTTGTAATGGTGCTACCTTTCTCTACTTTATAGTTGCTTTTAGAAATTTGCTGTAACAGAAATGTTTAAGACTGTCAACTGTTGGGGAGTCTAACTGTACCTCTCTAGTACGTCAGTGGAGTTACATATTTGTAGTAATGAGGGGACTGTAAAAATCATCTAGTTCTGTATAGAAACCTGGACAGAGACCACGTTTACTCTCTGTCAGTGAATTAACTTTGGTTAGAAATGCTGCCCTAGAAGGGCACGGCTGTGTTGGACAATACGAGACTCTCATTTCAGTACTTACCACATGCTCATGGGCTGTAGTTCCACAGGAACTTATTGTATGCTAAACTGAACGTACACTTCTCTTTAGTCAGTCCTCCTAATTTTAATATTTAGCTTGGTGCAAATCACCTGATTAAGGGACTTGATAGGTTTCAAAAGCATGTGTAAATATTCTTAAGTTAGTTTTACAAAAGGTATTACCACAAAAAAAGTATTTAGCCTGGAAATAGATATTCTACTGTACAACCATGGAGTTATCTTCCCTTTCTGGAGTATACTTCTGATGTTTCCAGGATGAAATGTACGTATTGTAATTTTCACATGAAAATGAATAAAATGTAAAACTGCTGTAATAATAGCAAAAAAACTGAAATGATACCAATTCACAAGCCTATTGTATGCAGACGGGAGATAGTCAAGGTGTGAAGTGTGTCCTTAGCGAAGGAAGGAAGGAGTGGGGTGATGCTATGAGCCAATGCTCCAATTTTTCTGCAACACTTTGACACCAAGTTCTGCGGCAGAGTTACCATTTGTCACCGAACTTCTGTGGCAGTGGCAATTAATTTCCACTGAAGTTCTGCAGCACTAATGAACTGCCACATCGAAGGGTCAGCTCATCATCCTGACACTGTGTCCATGGCAACGGCTATGGCAGCCGGGCTAGGGGAACACACAAAATCACTAGTACACAAAATAAATCCACAAGCATTTATAAATGATATTTAAAAAAAAATAATAATCATTGTTATACAAGGTCCTATTCTGTTGCAGAAATGAAATACGTAGAGGGTACCTTTTGTAATAAATGATTTATATCATACTCGTGCTGTCATGAGGTTACCCAGGTCAAGCAGCACTTGTATAGATAAATCATTTATCACACAGGTCCCCACTGCATATCCCATATATGGTAAGGCCAGTAACTCGTGTTCAGGACACATTTCTTAATGTGATAATCCATGGTTTGTGATTGACAGGTAGTGATAATCCATGTGTCAGTCATAAACAGTGGATTATCACAAGCCAACAGTCAGGTGCTCTTGTGCTGCACTTTAAAGCACCAGACTACTTGTTTTCCTCATGATTTCTGTGTATGCTTGACTCTGTCAGTTTCAGGAGTTGCTGGTTCACTGCAGCTGAAAGATCCCTCTCAGAACAAAGGAGGTTTTGGTGGCCCATTATAAGTCGGGCCACCATTAGGTAAGTCTGTCCCGCTCCTTGGGACCACAAGTTAGTTTGGGTGATTCTGAGCCCTCCTCATGTTTGGGGACTTAGGCAGCACTGGAAGGAGAAAATTTTCAACCCCCTGTGAGTCACACGACCTCGGCTGACCAGTTGGTCATCTTTTCTGACCCTGCTCTTGGCAGACAACAACTTTCTGAGGAATTCAGAAGCCAGGGCCTCCCTTTGTCCCAGAAGAGGTGCCTGCTTCTAGCAGCGAAGCAGAAATTAAAAAATAAACGCTTGGAAGGAATAATGAGGTTCCCCCTTAAACACCTCCCAACCACCTGCCCCTCCCCCCAGAACTGAAAACGCACCCGCTAATACTGTTAGATTATTTCTATAATATAAAAAATAAAATGATGGGAAAGTGTGAGTAGCAAGGTATAAATTCAGTGTTTGGATTTATGGAACATCACCATCTACTCGGCCTTCAGCCTTTTGGATTATAGTGTTACACAAACCCCTTGACTGAATTATCACCTTGTCACTTGCACTTCCCCATCATGTATTTTATAATTTATTCTATATATTAGTTGCAAAAAACTTTGTTAATGCACTAGTTAGGGTTAAACAACAAAAGTACGGAAATGTGGTGTTAGAGCTGCCAGGCGCCCCCCCCCAATAGAACTGCTTTTACGGAGATGGTCCGATACCACCCTTTGTGGGGCTTGACCTCTGATGGTCTTATGGTGGTTCTGGACCTGTAGGGGAGTCCAAGTGTTAGCATGGATCCAGAGAGACTACTGCTATCCTATAATAAGGCTGGGGTGACCACTCTGGATTCCATAGCTCCTGTCCGGGTTCGCCCCCTCACTCTTCGCCCTTGGTCCCCTTGGTTTGACAGGACCTTGAATGAGTTGAGGAGAGTGGGGAGAAGGTTGGAGAGACGCTGGCGGAAATCTGGCCTGATTGATGACAAACTTAGATTGATGTCCCATTATAGGGACTATCAATTCATGTTCTCCTGTAAGAAGGCAGAGTTCCTGTCCAGGGAGATTGCAGCAGCACGAAATTGACCAACTCACCTCTTCCATACTGTGGACAGGCTGTGCAATCCAGCCTGTCTCCACAATCAGGGAGCTTTTTCACAGAAGAAGTGTGATGAGTTCGCTCGATTTTTCATGGATAAGGTTGCCAGCATCGGGTCAGAGTTCAGCACAGCTCGCTCAAATGGGCAGAGCTGCGATCGGTGGGAGATTACAGCCACCCAGTCTGTCTGGTCTAACTTTGACCAGTTGGCAATCGCGGATGTTGTGAAGATTATCCAGTGCTTGCAACTGACTTACTGTAGTTTGGACCCAGGTCCAATGCGCCTCCTGGTGGGATGCGTAGAGGTCATCAGACCGGTCCTGGCTGAAATTGTTGGGTGTTTGTTAGAGACTGGGGTGTTTCTGGACACCTTGAAGGAGGCACCGATATGCCACCTTTGGAAAAACCTTCTCTTGAACCCGACTGTCGCGACAACTACAGGCCTGTTTGTAACCTGCCATTTGTGGACAAGGTTATTGAGAAGGCATTCGCGTGGCAGCTTGAGGAGCATCTTACCACCCATGATATCTGTGATCCTCTCCAGTCTGTTTTCAGGAAGAGGCATAGTACTGAGACAGTGTTGGTTCGGGTACTTAATGATCTCCTGATAGTGAGAGATCGGAGGAGTCGTTCCATCTTAGTCCTCATTGATCTCTCTGCAACATTTGACACCATGGGCCATGAGGTGTTGTTTGAGAGCCTGCGATTACTCTGTGGACTGTCTGGCACAGTCATCAGATGGTTTCAATCTTTTCTCATGGGCAGGACGCAGAGAGTGGAGTCTGGGGTTTTCTCCTCAGCCCCTCATGCCCTGCAATGTGGAGTACCGCAGGGCTCTGTGCTTTCACCCATGTTGTTTGTGGTATATATGCTGCCGCTGGGAGACATTATAAGGTGGTACAGGCTGAGTTTTCACTGCTTTGCAGATCATATTCAGCTGTACATGTCCTTTGTATCTGAACAAAATGACGCTGCCTCAGTCTTTAATAACTGCCTCTTTGAGATTCAAGAGTGGGTGAGTGCCAGTTGGCTCAGGTTAAATCTGGATAAGACTAAGGTGCTGGTTGTGGACCCAGGTCATTGGGTAGAGGGGTCGTTGACTGGGCAACACTCTGGGCTTTGGCTTGGAGATAACCAGCTGTCAACCTCTGATTGGGTGTGGAATCTGGGCATTGTGCTTGATGATGAACTGACACTTAAGTCCCAAGTGTCTCCCGTTGTTTTACCATCTGAGGAACATCACTCGGATAAAACACCTAGTCTTGCCTGATGATCTTCCAACTCTGGTCCATCCCTTTGTGACCTCACACCTTGATTACTGCAATGCCCTATACCTAGGGCTGCCGTGGGTGGACCTTCGCCACCTGCAGTTGGTGCAGAATGTGGCTGCCAGGTTGTTGACTGGCTTGTCAAGGTTTTGCCATGTCACGCTTGTGCTCCGCAGATTGCACTGGCTGCTGCTGTGGTGGAGGATCACCTTCAAGGTTGGTTTGCTGATCTATAATGCCATACATAGACAGGGACCACGGTATTTGCAAGATCTCTTCTGCCCCTACCACCCCCTTCGCCCACTCCGTTCTGCCAATGAAAGCTTGCTAGAGATTCTCAGGGTCCGCCAGACTATGTCTGGAGCTAGATCTTTTGCTTCTGCAGCACTGACCCTATGGAATTCTCTACCTTGTCAGATTAGAGAATGCCCGTCCATTGAGGCCTTTAAATCTCCCTTAAAGACTTATCTTTTTAATTGTGCTTTTCTTGATGTTGAAGTCCTGCTGTTTTTTATTAACTGATTTTAAGTTTATGTTTTATGGTAATTGTTTTATTTATGTCTATGTACAACAGTATGGTCTCTTGGAATAGCGTTTTAGAAATAACATTTGCTTTGCTACCACCCCACCCCCACCCTGCAGGCAGTAACAAGAAAAAACATTATGTTTTGACCTCTCCTGTGTCTTCATAAATCCGGCATGGAGCGTGCCTTGGGGTCGTCAACCCTAACGCTCACCCCATTCCATCAGTAAATAAACTGAGATGTGTACAGTATATGAGAATGGGGTGATCGTTAGGGTTGACAACCACAAGGTAGGGTAAAGATGTATTTGCTGCCCATCGTGTAAAAGCGGCCCCTTCTGCTTCACTACTGCCAACAAATGATCTCGGGTCCCCATGCCATCCGTGAGAAGAATGATCATCCGTGGTGCATCTGAATCAAGCAAGTGACCTTGTGGCATAATCTGATATGCCCTTTGAGTGGCCCAAACTTTGAGGGACACCTCCTTGCCAAGTTGTTGAATCAGCCAGTCTAGTATGAATAACAAAAGGTGATCTCCCTCCAAGCCCTCCAGCATTCCCAGAAACCGAATACTGGCAGCCTGAATCTGGCTCTCGAGTGTCTCCAGTCTACATTTAAAATGATTACTCTCTTTAAGCATCGTGGAGATAGCTCCCATAGCCACATCAACCCTCTTAGTTGTTTCAGTGGAGGCCGTTTGAATAGTGTCTATTCTTGTCTCCAGGGTGGCCACTTGGTTTGTCAAGCTGTCAAACTTGTCGGATAGTCCAGCTACCGTGCTGATCACCCTATTTATTTTCAGCCTGATTGTCTGGAGGGTTTCTTCCCTGGTTTCAGATGGGGGTTAGTCAGCACAGCCATGTGTTGACTGCGTAGTTGGGGCCGTGGGAGCATTTTTGGATTTAGCTCCTGGCCCTTGCTGCTGTTCCTTCCAAGGGTTTCCCATGTTGACCTTGAGGGTCTCCGATTCCTTAAACTGAATTCTCTGAGTTACTAGCCTCCGTAAAGTTTAAACATTTTAGCAAAAGTAGCAAGGTATATGGTAGAGCGTTAATATCTGGCAGCCATCTTACTCGGGCTCCACAAAGTCCCCACTGACATGTAACGTTTGTAATCATAATTTAGCACGGAGATAGGGCAATTGGAGTCTGGATCTCGTAAATCCTTTTCCAGGCTTTAGAATTGCTGCAATGACGGCATATTTCCAGGAAGGGGGAGGAAGGTCCCCCTCCTGACCACTGTGACAGGCCGGTAAAAGAAAGGAAAGTAATAAATCTTTAAATTGCTTATAAAATTCGGCTGGGTAGCCGTCTGGGCCTGGGGCTTTTAAGGTTTTGGCATCTCTGAGGACAGCTAGTACCTCAGCAGCTGTAATAGGGGCTATCAGCCTTTGAGCCTGTACTGATGTCAACTGAGACAGGAGGAGATTCTGTAAATACCTGTCTATGGATTCAGGTGAAGGGGAAAATTCTGCAGTATAAAGTGTCCGGTAATAAGAGGAAAAAACACTCCCGATTTCCAAAGGGTGGTGTAAGAGGTGGGTGGAGGCCAGGTCAAACAAGTGTGTAACACAGGCCTTATTCTTTGCCATCCTAAGTCTACGAGCAAGATTTCTCTCACCCTCCCCCCCCGAGGCCCCCTCATAAGAGATACATTTCAAATAAAGTAATTGTTCAATTTTTTTGATAGTAAGCTTTTGAAGTTGTTGTTTAGTTAGGTTAATTTGAGGTCCTACTTATTGACTGATCTCCTTGATGAAGAAAATTCTGCAAAGTACAGAGTGTAACCTGGAGCTGGGAAATGCGGCTCTCTCTTTCTTGTTTTTTTCTAGCCGAGGAAGCGATAATTTCTCCTCAGAGAACAGTTTTAAGAGTATCCCACATGACCCTGGGTTGATGGGGGGGGGGAACTGTTCTCATTACCTATCCTAGGGACAGATTCCTCTATTAGTTGCATGAACTCCGGGTCCCGAAGACGAAGGAGATTGAGTCACCAATGAGTAATTTGGGGGGGGGGGGGTCCCCAGACAGAACTCTGCATATACTGAGGAATGATCCGATAAAATGGACGTTCCTTGGTAAATGTGCTGGGCTGTGTCGCTATGTTATGCCATGGTGAAAATATAATCCAACCTGGATGACACCCCCACTGTAGCGGCATAATGAGTATATTGTCTAGCTGAGGGAAAGAAGGGTATGTGTTATTCTTGCAGTACTCATTTAGACCTTTGTCTTGATATATAGATTGACTCTTCAGTCCAACTATTGAGGGACATATGACTTGTTGAAGTTCCAATGTTATCCTATGGAAATTTGTATTTTTTTGTCTATTTTTTACATTGTCCCTAAATGTTTGGGGGTGGGGATCTGTGTTATTCTTTTAGTACTCATGAAGAACCTTTGTTTTGATATATAGATTGTCCCCTAAGTCCAAATATTGAAGGGGTTATGGCTTGTTAAAGTTCCAGTGTTATCCTATGAGAATTGTCATTTTTTAATTTTTATTGTTTTTATGTGGGCCGTAAATTTGTTTTTTTGTGGGGGGTAATGTGTTATTCTTTTAGTACTCATTAAGACCTTTGTTTTGATGTATAGGTTGTCCCTTAGGTCCTAATATTGAGGGAGCTATGGCTTGCTGGAGTTCAGATGTGGGGAAAAAACTAAGTCCAAAACCTTTTTTTTGTATGAGGGCATCCTTTGTCTTATGAATGAAAAAAGCTCACAAAAAAGGATTCCTTCATACGAAAAAAAAATTACTAAGGACCATGCTAAGGCAAACAGAAGGAGGAGGCTTTTGTGCCCATATTGCTTCATCTATTGATAGTAATGCAATTTTTCACCTTTTAGAATGAACATATCAAGTTGACCTTTAAATTCTTCTTTAGATTTACTAGCAATTATATTAAAAGGCAGGGAGTTAAAAGGGTTAATGATTCACTGAGTAAAGAAAACATTTTTTTTCATTGTTCTAGATGATAGCCCAGATAATAGAAGTAGGTGATCTCTAGTGGTTTTAAAATCCTGTTTAAACTCAAAATTAAGTTCTGCTAGTACAGTAGGTAGTCATCTTGCATAATGCGATACATAAAAAGTAAGTCTTGTGTAAGCTGACGTTCCAAGGTCATAAGGTTTAAATGTTTTAAGTGGGATTAGTACAGTGTATTTTGCAAAGCATAAATAATTTCAGTTGCTTTTCTCTGGACTGTGTCTGTTTCCTCATTGTCCCTGCGTTTGTAAGGCACCATACAGGTGAAGTGTAGTTCAAATTTGGACGCTCATAAGCTCTGTAAATTGGAAAAACAACTGCTTCATTCCTTGACTTTGTATGTCTCTTAATAGCCCATAATGCCCTATTAGCACGAACAATCGCAGAAGAAGCCTGTGTCCCTAGACTAAAAGTATCTGTAAGTGCTACTCCCAGATCCACTTCTCTGGTTGACTTGGTTAGAGTTTTGTTGTTTAATACATAAGAAAAAAAGATGTTTTCCTCTGTAGGTGCATAACTTTGCACTTGTCCAGGTTGAATTTAATTCCTCACTTGTCTGCCCATAGTCTTACTTTGTTCAAATCTTCCTGTATTAGTGAACAGTCCTATTCAGAAAGGCATTTACCACCTATTTTTATATCATCTGCATACTTAATTGTCCAAGTAGACAAGTTCTTGTGAGTTCTGAAATGAAAATATTAAAAAGCAGTGGGCCATGGACAGATCCATGGGGAACTCTGCAAGTCACCAATCGACTGGATGAAATGTGTCCCCTAATGTTCACCCTCTGATGTCTGTCCGACAGCCAGTTAGAAACCCATAAGATTTATTTGTTTATTTAAAACTTTGTTAACTGGATAAAAAAGCACCGGGCCACATAGCCCTTTTACAGGCTCGACCCGGATACACAAACAAAATTATATTACAAACAGACAGGCACATTAAAACAACACCTAACAACATAATATACAAACTATACCAATACTTTGCTATAATCCTAGAACAGATTATGTTGTGTACATATATATGGTACTTGTAAATATACCCTTAAGTACACTTACAACCTACCTCTGAGTACAAGTGTCTTTTTAAAGATACTTTAAAAGAGTTTAACCCTTCAACATTTCTTAAGTCATCAGGCAATTTGTTCCAACTTTCAGTGGCACAATATTTAAAATATTTTGGTTTTTTTGAGGTTTTACAAAAAGGAATTTCCAACAAAACAGAGGAACTAGATCTTAGCTAAGATTAATTCTTTGACTAAAAAATGTTTTCATAGAATTATATACAGTGCTATAAAGTGATTTATGCACAAAACATAATTCCTGTAAGGTATCTCTTTTGCTCCAGGGGTAACCAACCCAACCTACTGTAAAAAAAAAAACTACAGTGATGTTTCCTATATCCTGCCCTCAAAGCAAATCTACGTATAGAATTATAAAGGCTATATCTTTGCTATTTTATCTTTTCAGATGCCCCTCCCAAAATTAACCCTCATTAATCCAGTATAGGCAGCAGACATGCCGCTGCAACAGTTTTCCTTGTATCATTCGTTAAGAAATCCCTTACTGTGTATAAAGCACCTGTTCTTCTATGTATCTGTTTAGTCACATTATTTAAGTGGGGTATGAAAGAAAGATGACTATCTAAGGTCACACCCAAGTAATAAAATTCAGTGACCATATCAAGATAAGATCATTCATTATCCATTATTTTAAAATCATTCCTCATCCTACTTAACTTTGCAGGCATACAGAAAAACAGACCCTTTGTCTTTTTTTTTAATATTTTTTTATTTATTTATTGGAGAAATTCAGAAAGATCTTTGAGCCAAAGACTCACTTACAAAGGTTCCACATCATACATTAGGGTACAGAGCAAACAATAGGTAACAGAGAATGAGACATTACATAATGAAGATTACACTTGAACACACTGTAGTCATTTGAGATAAAGAAATATAACATTACATTATAATACAGTATACTTTATTTAGAACTAATCTATTGATTTTTAACCATTCTATCATTTTATTATAATCTTTTTCTAAATTTGTTCTAATCATGTCAATGTTTTTATCAGCTGCATCATCTGCATACAAAATTAAGGAGGAACCTTTACATATTGAGGGTAATTCATTAATATATAGGGAAAACAGCAAAGATAAGTCTATTATTAACCTTGTCATCAGACAGTCTCTGTATGAAGGCCTAATGCAGTACAAGGTCAAATGCCTTGGAAAAATCAACAACAATTACATCACAAGGGCAACTGAGATCTAATGGACTAATTTTTTCATAAGAACAAAGCATGTTTGTAATGTGGGACCTCCCTGATGTGAACCCATGTTTTTCCTTGTCTTTTATAGTCACAGAGCTGATATGATTTTTTTTAATATGGATTCCAAGATCTTACTAGGGATTGAAGTTAAACTGATGGGTCTGTAATTGTTTTAATTCTGCTTTATTCCCCTTTTTATGTATAGGACCTACATGTGAAACAGGCACTACATATGCTGTCTTCCACTCGTTTGGAACCTGACCTATATTTATGAAATGTTCATAGATTATTTTTAATGGACCAACACATTCTCTGTAGTTAATTTTAAAATGCAGGCTATTATTTTGTCTGGACCAGTTACCAATAATTTTTTAATGTATGTATGCCCATACTGATTTCTTCAGTTGTAACAGTTATTTCTTCAGATTGTATTGTATTAAGTGTAGGTACCTATTTAGAGAAATTTGGACTTAGTTTTTTTCCAGAGTCTTTTTTTTTTTATATGAAGGAATCCTTTTTCATATGGCCGAATTCTTTTTTTATATTGCCATATGAAAAAAGAAAATTGGCTCATGAAAAAGGATTTTAAAATGAAAAAATCACAAAAATAACATTAGAACAAATTCCAAGTACAAATAGACAACAATACGCAGATAAGTAAATCACTTCCTAGCTGCCCAAGTAACAGTGAGAGGGATAAAAGAAGTTGTATGGAGCAGTTAGCAGTGTGCTCAGACGAAGCAGGTACAACCGTGGGCAGAGGAGAGAAACTAGAACAGTTATGCATAGGGAGAATTTGTGTGCACAGAGTAATAAGTTCACGGAGAGTGTTTGGGGCAGGTATAAGAGAGGTAGTGAGGAGGAGACAGCGGAGCAGAGGGGAGGTCATGGATGATAGAAACAGTTACAAGGGTCTGATGTTAGAAGGTAAATACATAGCATCCTGAAGCAGGCATCAGCTGAAGAGAGCTGAAGGGCTAGCTGTAATCTTAGCGGTAGAATTATTTATTTATTATTTATTTCGCTTTTGTTGACCGGGTAAGTGCACTAGACAAATCCTGCCTATTTTCAGGCACGACCCGTGGGAGGGGAGATACAGATGAATGCCAACTGACCTTGAACCAGATAAAGCTGTTGGTGGTATTTTTAGTGAATGAGGGAAATTTGGCCAGGGCACCGGGGATATTCCCCAACTCTTTTCGATAAGTGCCATGGGATCTTTAACCTCCACCTGAACTACCACCAATCCAGGCAGATGGGACCTCGGTTTAATGTCTCATCCGAAAGACGGCACCTCAGAAGTGCAGCACCCCTCTCATGCTGCACAACAGTGTCAGTACTGGGATAGTAACCCAAGTGCCAGATGTGGGAACTGAACCCACAGCACTCTGATCTCCCGGCCTCAGAGGCAAGTGTGCTACCTACTGAGACACTGACACTGCCCCACCCACCCCGGGGTGCCTGAAGGACCTTAATAGGGAGCCGGGGTCATTTACCTACCCATACAAAGCGTTGCATATCCTTATTTAGTTTGTTCCAAAAGGAATTTGATATGGAGATGGGGAGCGTCTGAAATAAGAACATAAGTCTCGGGAGGATGTTCATTTTTATTGTCTGGACCTGTCCGTATAAATGGCACTGGTGGGCAGAGGCCATAGGGCTCCATTCAGGAAGGTGGCTTCTTCTATAGTGTATCATCCCGAGTCTGTTCTCTGTTTTGCCCAGGTGTTCAACTGAGCTCCCTGCGCAGCCAGATAGTAATATTGCATGTGAGGCAGTCCAAGGCCCCCCTTCCCCCGGGGTGCCTGAAGGACCTTAATAGGGAGCCGGGGTCGTTTACCTACCCATACAAAGCGTTGCATATCCTTATTTAGTTTGTTTCAAAAGGAATTTGATATGGAGATGGGGAGCATCTGAAATAAGAACATAAGTCTCGGGAGGATGTTCATTTTTATCATCTGGACCTGTCCGTATAAAGAGAGAGAGGTAAAAGTGTCCATCGCCTGAGATCTGCTTGTAAGGTATCCTATAGCTTAAGAAAATTATTCTTAAATAGTCTAGTGATGTCCGCTGAAATTATTATTCCTAGGTATCTGAATGCGTTCCTTTTAGCCCATGAAAAGGGGAAGGTTTCTTTAAAATTACGCGCTGGGGTTCCACTAAGAACCATAGCCTCCGATTTAGATAGGTTGATTTTGTATCCTGCAGGCTTGCCAAATTCTCGGAATGCCTCTAATAGGTGTGGGAGAGATGTCTGAGGGTCACTTAAGAAAAAGAAAGACTAGTCAGTGTAGAGTGCAAGCTTCTGTTCAGCCCCTCCTGCCAATACTCCTTTGATCTGCTGGTTGGTAGAGATTTTAATTGCTAGTGGTTCCAATGTCAGGGCAGAAAGTAGAGGGAATGGGGGCATCCCCTGTCTTGTTCCCCTCCTTAAAAGGAAAGTGGTCTGACAAAAGACCATTGACCCTTACGCTCGCTTCTGGTTTTTGGTATAGGGCAGAGATGGCTGAGATGAACTTGTCACCCAGGAAAAACCCACATTGGGTGGAGGTCATAAGGTCCAATCCACCCTGTTTGGCATCCATACTAATTGCTATTTGAAACAAGATGGAGTAACGTTGAGCTGAGATAACATTTAAAAAACATTGAATATCATCTTGGAGAAACTTTCCCGAGATGAAGCCTGTTTGATTATGATGGACCAGTGGGGAAATACAACTCGGTTGGCCATGATCCCCGTAAAAATGTTCATATCAATTAGGAGTAAAGATATTGGGTGGTAAGACCCACAGAGTTCTGTGTTCTTACCTGGTTTGGGGATCACCGAGATCTGTGCTAAGCTCCACGAAGGGGGACCATGCTGTTTGTCCCAGAGGATTTCGTTAAACGTGTTTCCTAATATTTCTGTAATTTTGGGATGAAACTGTTTATAGAATTCAGAGGAGAATCCATCCATCCCCCAGTGCCTTTCCATTCTTAAGCCATTTAATTTTAGTTATTATCTCTGTTTGTGTAATGGGAGCATTAAGGGTTTCCCGTGTTGAATTGTCTAAAGACGGTATTGGCAAGCCATCTAGGAACTGCTGTATTCTGGTGCTGTGGTCCTAGGGGTGGGGTCGAGTCATAAAGCTCTGAGTAGAACTCAGTGAAGCGTTTGACTATTTTTACAGGGCAAATAGTAGTGGTGTCCCCCACCCCCACCCCTCTCCTGGAGGCAGGTCACTGCTCTGTTCGCCACTTCTTTGCAAAACTGACAGGCCAGTATTTTACCTGCCCCGTTTCCATTTTCATAATACTTCTGCCTGGCGCATCTTAACTGACCTTCCACCTCAATATCTAGCAGGTTATTTAGCATGCTTCTTTTCTGTTTAGAGTTGCTTTAATCTGTTCGTCTAGGTTCTCTTGGTGCTGGGATTCCAGTTGTGCTATTTGGTTCCCTAGTTCTAATCTCATTTTTAGTCTATCCTTTTTCAATTGTGCTGAGTATTTAATAATTTCTTCCCTTAAGCAACACTTCAAGGTGTCCCACCTTATGCCCTCCTAAGTGTCTTGCTGTGGGTTGTTTTGGGTAAAGGACTCAACCGTGTCCTTAACTAGCTTCTTAAAGTCTACCCTGGTAAATAGGCTAATTCTGGAGTAGCCCTTGTGCCGTGGGCAGTAATATGTGTAATTCCCCACCCCCCAGTACTCCGTTGCGCACTGCCCCAGAGTGGAACACAGGGGCGGGGGTGTGGCCATCTGTTTTAGACCTGAGCTAGGCTTCACCGTGCACCCAGTGAAAACACCAAGTTAATTCGAATGTGTAGCCATTCGTGGTGGTCCGGGCGCAGGTTGCAGAATTCTCCTGATCTACTGCCCCCCTGGGATGGCAGTAGAGTTCCTGCAGGAAGTAGATGACTTTGTCATTGGTGAAACATTGGAGGCCCCCAGTTGTTTAGCTCTGGGGGACTTCAGTGTTTGGGCTGATGATGAATCATCTAGGCTGGGTTATCACTTCCTCCAGATTATGGCATCTCTGGGCCTATCATAAGAGGTTTCTACCACGACTCACCAGGGTGGTCACATGTTGGACTTGGTCGTCTCACTGGGGCTTGAGATTAATAATCTTAATACTGATTGGGTCGTTTGGTCCGATCATTGCACGGTAGAGTTCTTGCTCAGGGGCCCCCCATGAGCCCTCCCCCTGCAGAGCTGGTAAGCTACCGCCCTTTGAGGGGTTTGATCCCGGAGGGTTTTCTGGTGGTGGTTGACCTATCTAGTGTGTGCAGTGCATGCATAGGGGGTGTGGGTGAAGCAGTCGCTGCCTATAATGAGGCGATGTCTGGGGCACTCGACTCCCTTGCACCGGTCCGTGTACAACCCAGATCTTCTCACTTGAGGTCCCCTTGGTTTGATGGGAAGCTTAAGGTGATGAAGATCAAGGGTCGGAGGTTAGAGAGCTGCTGGCGGAGGACAGGTGTGGAGATGGACAGACTGGCCCTGCGTGCACACTATGTTGTGTACCGGGGGCAATCAACCATAAGAAGGCAGTATTCCTGTTCAGGGAGATTGCTGCTGGGAAGAACGGACAAGCTATGCTTTTTCAGACTGTGGACAAGCTATTACATCCAACTTGTCTGCAGTCAAAAAAATCATTGTCTGATGCTTTATGCAATGAGTTTTCTCGGTTCTTCTCAGAGTGTCTGCCATCAGGCAGGGAATTCCACCAGTGAGCCACAGTGTGGCCGACATTGGTCACCCGGATTGTCCGAGGTGCACTTCGTCTGGTTGGGGGGAGTTTAAACCATTGGAGGTGGCCGAGGTCATTGAGGTTATCTCGTGGCTGAAGCACTCACATTGCGAACTGGACCCACTGCCAACACGTTTCTTAATGGGGTGTGCTGATGCTGTAGGCCCGGTGTTCGCCTTGATTGTCCGGTGTTCTTTGTCAGAGGGGATCTTCCCAGATGCCTTGAAGGAGGCACTGGTGAGACCCTTTCTGAAGAAACCATCTTTAGACCCTGACGTCAAGGCAAATTACTGTCCTGTCTCCAACCTTCCATTTTTGGGAAAGATTGTAGAGAAAATTGTGGTGCAGCAGCTTGGAGAACACCTCGTAGCCTATGATATCTACGAGATGCTCCAGTCCTGGTTTTGTGCTGGGCACTGTATGGAAACCGCATTAGTTCAGGTGCATAATGATCTCCTCAGGGCGAGATCGAGGAGAGGGGACAATTTTCGTTCCCCTTGAACTGTCCTCAGCTTTCGACACGGTGGACCATTATGTGTTACTCAACTGTCTGATGGAATTTTGTGGACTCGCTGGCACTGTCATCTGCTGGTTTGAGTCCTGTCTCACAAACAGGAGGCAAAGGGTTGTGATGGGGAATTTCTCCGCCTCCCCTAGTCGTCTGTCTTGTGGAGTACCTCAGGGTTTGGTCTTGTCACCAATGTTGTTTGCTGTGTATATGCTGCCCCTGGGTGGGATCATTAGGAAGTACAGTTTGGATTTTCATTGCTATGCTGGTGATACCCAGCTGTATCTATCCTTTGCCCCTGGGACATCCAATGTGGTGGACGTACTGAACAACTGCCTGGCCAAGATTAATGACTGGATGGCCTCTAGCTGGTTGCAACTGAATCCTGATAAGGTGGAGGTACTGGTGGTGGAGTCGAACAGGAGGCATGATAGGATTGCCTTTGGTGCAGAGACTGGATTGTTTCTGGGATCTGTGCCATTGAAAGGCCTCCTCTAAGGTGTGCAGTTTTGGTGTCATCCTCGACAACGGATTGACATTTGAATCTCAGGTGTTGTCCATTGTCCGGTCTAGCTTTTTTCACCTGAGGAATATCGCTAGGATCAAACACCTGGTTCCACCCTTGGACCTCCCCACCTTGGTACATGCATTTGTGATATCTAGGCTTGACTACTGCAATGCACTCTGCCTCAGGGTCTCTGGAGATACCCTCTGTCGACTGCAGCTAGTGCAGAACGCAGGTACCAGGCTGTTGGCGAGACAGCCTTAATATTGTCACATCACCCCGGTGCTACATGAATTGCACTGGCTGCCTGTTCGATGGAGGGTTCTCTTTAAGGTGGGCTTGCTCGCCTTTAAGACCCTACATAGACTGGGCCCTGGCTACCTTTCTGACCTTCTAACACCTGCGGCCCTGGTCTGCTCCCTCCGATCCTCTTCTAGGGGCCTCCTTGCGATTCCCAGGACGAGGCTAAAAACTGCGGTGACAGAGCTTTAGTGTCACCGGCCCGTCCTAATGGAATTTGCTTCTCCATCAATGAGAGGCACTTCGTTGAGCCATTCAAAGCCCACCTCAAGACCGTTTTGTTCAACTGGGCATTCCCAGACTCCGTCCTTTAGATTAGGTCTCTGAGATGCTTTTATAATGGCACCTTAGAATTCTGCTTGTAATTTAGGCCCTCATTTTATTGTTCTGATTTTAAGTATTTAACTAGAATGTTTATATTTTATTTATAGTGTTTTAACTGTTCCTGATGTTTTGATTGTATGGTGCCCAGAGCCTCTGGGATTGGATGCCTGAAAAAATAAAATTTGTCTTTCCTTGCCTTACCTCTACCCCTTGGGTGTGTGAAGTGCCAACCTTCTGTCAGCCCTTATTCCTGACTGAGTCTCCGTAGAAGCTTTCTGATCTTATTTGATCCTCTCTGCCTTCTCCCGTCCGATCCAACCTTGGATTAACAACTTTGTTGAAGTCTTCCGCCTATCACCACCAAGCTGTAAATCTTTGTCACACTCTCCTTCAACATTTTCTCTAGAAAGGCAAGTCTGGGAGTCTCCTCATTTGGTGCATATATATTCACCAATATACAGCTTTTCTCCCTGCATGTGCCCTTAACTAGGAAGAATCTTCCTTCTGGATCCATCTACACGGTAGATACAGTTAGTGGAGCATTTTTCCGTGTTAGAATGGCCAACCCTTTTTGATGTGGACTCGCCTCATAATGAGAGGCATAAACTTCTCCTACTCATGACCTCCTCAGTTTGCATTGCTCGGCTGCCACCAGGTGAGTCTCTTGGAGGAATTCCACTGTAGCTCTTTACCATTGAAGCTCCTGTAACACCCTTGCTCTTTTAATAGGAGTGTTGAAACCCCTTATGTTGAATGTAACTAGATTAAGATCTGTCATTTCTACTAGTAATATATCTAAAGGTTCCTTGTCTTGTTAAGGGGAAGGGGGTGCGCCTGTTTACCAGTTTCAGTTCAAACCTCGAACATTCCTGCAACAAGCAAACATAAAACCAAGCATTAGAACTTTTCATATTTTCAACTAAAATCTTTAGGGTGAAGTTACCCCGCTCCACACCTACTCTTAGATTAGTCGCTGGGGTGTGGCCAAGGATCCACAAACATTCAGATCCTGTGTCTGACATCAGTCCCGTAATCCAGGAACTGGAATGCCAAAGGGGTAATGTACAAAGGGTATGACTCTTTGTTGTCTTGGAGATAAACTATAGCTCCAGTTGACCTGAGCTGTTGAGTCCTTTTCCCACCACTGTGGGTGTGATATGGAGGAAGGAAGAACTCCCTCTCCTCTTCCCTAAGGGGAGTCAGAACTTCCCTGGTCAGTGAGTTTTGGGGGACCCACTGCTCTGTTCCATTCGTAGGTTGCCGTTTGGGGTTAAGAGTGGGACCTCTGGCCCCCACCGCATCCACAGTGCCCCCCCCCCGGCGATCTCATCGTGGAACCCCCAAGGCAGGAAAAGCCATGTTACAGTGTGTGATTTTCAGAGCCAAAGACTCTTCAGGGGTTCAGTCAGTAAATTCAGAAGTGCCATAATTTGATTAACTGGTCTGATTTAGATGGCTGGTTAGTAAGTAAGCAGACCCCCTGAGTGCAATGCTCCAATGTCTCATGTGATTTAAAATATTTTGGCTGGTGTTGTGGCCTATCACCAGTGATTCTACTCTAAGAGTCTACCAGTCTGGCCTCTGGAGCCCACCAATCTGATTTTATGGTAACTCAGGGACCCCCCGGTCACCACGGCAGTGCCATGCCACCGGTCATCCACCAATTCCACCATCCTTAATGAAACCTTTCTTTAGCAAGGCATTCATAAGAGCAATCCGGGAGTCAGCTTTGGCATGTTAGCACTTCCTAATACATTGTTGCCAACCGAGCGACTTTCCCCAGGGAGCACATCATGGCTCTCCCCTGTAGCATTCCTTTGCCATATGGAAGCCCCTCAGAGCCACCGAGGAGGGATAACCAGGATGCAGCATGGCCCATGGACCTCCCCCCCCTTTTTTTTTTGTCTTTAGAACAGTCGGGCACCCCCTCACCCCACTCCTGTTGAATGTGTCCACACTTCTGTTTTCTAAATGCAGTACAACCTCAACGATCTGACCCCCGATTTACCTAACCTCTGGATTATCCGAACTAACTGCATGTCCCCCAAGCACACTTTGAATTTCTATAGCACTCTATACGCCCTGATTACAGTAATGTTCTGACCGCATTTCTAATGCCTTACAATACAATACTTTGGTTCAGCAGCTGATCCCAGACTGATTACAGGCTGCTGTGTACTTAAGGGCAGTGTTTTGAATGGTCGTTTATCCTCCGTACCTGATTACTGTCAGCTATGACACCCACTCATACTGTAGTGCTATGGGAGACAGAAAGAGGAAAAGAAGCATCCTGGACATTGCCGAGAAAATACAAATCCTTGATTGCCTTGAGCACGGAGAAAAAGCTGGTGAGATTGGCAGGGGTATGGAGAGTTAGCAGATCTAGACATCATTGCAGTCGCCACAGAGGACCCATCAAAAAACAAGCAGCCAGAAAAAGAAGATGATGAGCTGGATGACACAGTTGAAGCACTGCCGACAGTTGCCAAAGTTGCTGATGCATTAAAACAATGCATCCTGTGGCTCGAAAGTCAGCCTGACTGTGACTACCTGCATATGCTACTGCTAATACAACTCAGACTAAAGGTAGAAAGAAAAGAAATGCAAGTGCCAGATGGCATGTCAAGACTGACTACTTTACATAGTTTGTCCCAACTTTAGTTTTGACTACAGTACTTAACTGCTCTTTATTTTAATTTGTTTAATAAATGAAAGTTGTGTTCTATAAAATGAAGAATGAGCACGGCAAAATACACTAATGGCAGTTTACTCTGTGGCAATTGCATTTATTACCTCAAACCGCATTCCCCATTCCTGTCATTGGGACACTCGATTTTCCAAACCACTCGACTGTCCGAACTAAAATGATGTCTCCCCCTCAGTTCGGACAATCAAGGTTCCGCTGCATTATTTAATGTTAAAACCCTTCAGCCTTCTCTCTTGAGATCTAAAAATAGAAAGACTGTCTGCAATCATGCCGTCTCTAGGGTGAGTCTTTTAATGTCCACTCAGTGTGATGTGGGGAAAAAGAGTAGTCCAGGTAGATTCCTGCAGCTGGGAGTCTAACAGGTCTCAGGGTGGTGTGTTGTCCCGCAAACTGCCAGTCTCCCACTGCATTGCTTCTTGCGAGGTGGTTGCCGACAGTTCTTTCGCTGCGCTGCAGCCTGCTCTGTTTGGTTGAAAACATACAGAGTCACATATCACGGATGTGTCTGGGTGATCCTCTCTACCACGTTTTTGGGGCCCAGTTTGTTTCCATGACCTGCTCATTAAATTGGATCTCTGTGCTTGGTTTGAGTCTTATGGGATATTTAAGTCCAAGGAAGACAGAAATTGTGCAGCTGTCACTAGGTCAGGAAAAGAACCCTTTTCAGTGAGTACTCGCAATTTAGCGGTGTATTCAACAAAGGCTTTGTAGCCCTTCTGCTGTAAGACGCGAACCACCGTGAGGACCTGTCTGCATTGTGATAGTAACTGGGGAGTATAATCATGCTCAAAAAATAGTTGGATATTGCCAAAGATTACCTCTTTTTGGCCTATGCTGTTTTGAGGATGTCCTCTTTCGTCCGAAAGTCTAAAAAGGTCTTGACTACTGAACATGGGTGAGCTTTGGGGTCTTTAGGGCGAGGGACCAGGAAGGGATGGGCTCGAATAATGTTAAGGAGTTTATCTTTTGGCAGATTCAAGATCTCAGTCAAAAATGATTCCATAAAGGCGAGCTTATTGCCCGATTCAGTCCCTCCAGGCAATCCATGTATATGAATATTATTACATCTGTTCTGGTTTTCCAGTTCTTCCATTCTATATTCTAGCTGTTGTTCTCTCCTGTGCAGATCTAGAAGGGCTGAGTCGTGGACATCCGAGGTTCTTGTATAATCTGTAAGTGTTTTTTCAGTGGCTCCCGTTCTTTCAGTTAAGTTTTCAATTTTGTGACGATCCTCTGTAGCTCAGGTTTCTAAACGCTCTAGCATGGCTTGCATCTTTTGTGATGTGGCACAAAGCTGTTTAGAGGTGATTGTGCAGTCTTGTTCATCTGCTGCTAAGGTCTCTGGTGTTGGTGTAGGCAAGGCCATGGTTGTGCAGGCCGCTGTCGGTTGCGAATAATCCAGCAACGTTTTGTTGCTGTTCAGTGGTGGTCCGTGCATTTTTTTCCTTTGATTTATGTTTGGAGGACATTTTTTTGATTAATCCTACACTTTTGGAGGGTGGTAGGCTTATCTTCTTGATTGATGAGTGTGGATTGTTTCAGTGGTGGTTCGGAGCTCTCAGCTCAAGCTGCCATAAGGAGGTTGCCCTCGCCGGAAGTCCTCCATATAAACTAGAATTTAATAAGAATAAATGTGTTGTAATACATTTTGGCAGGAATAATACTATGGCCAGGTATATGCTCAGTGGTCTAGGGTTGCCACCTTGGGAATGCCTGCCCCCCCACCCGCTGACGGCTGACCACTCCCCTCGCTATGCTGTCACTACCAGTCCAGCACCCCCACCACACATATTAATAGTACACACTGACCTACCTTACCAGAGCTCTGCACAGTCCTGCACTTGATAAGGCTGCCTTCACTCTGAAGTTCTTAGGCTGCAGCATTCCATAACTTGCAGAGGATGATGATGATGATACCATTGCCACTTGCCAGCCAGGCCAGCTTCTTATGCAAACTGTCAACTGTATAGATATGCAGCAACTTGGAGTACCCAGCCTTAAATAACAGGTAGATAGGTAAAGGTAGATAGTAGTATAGAACAATAACAAAAGATGTGCCCTGTAAACATTTAGAATGATATACTTTAACATAGACCTTTGGCAGGATGCATGAAGTTGAAACATTTAACTGTATCTTCAAATTTTGTGATAACAATGTCTGTGTCCTCAAGTCTAATTTTTGAATTTGTACTTGCCGTTTGATTTTGCCACATCCAACAAGTTCTTATTTTTAATAGTGACATCATGGGATTCCAGACAAGAATACTTGAGGTTGTGTCTAGTGCAATGTGAACTCTTGCTCAGCTCCACACGTAGGCGGTTCCTCCTATCAGTTCAAAGGTTTTCAATGACGTTAAAAACTCACTGCAAATATGCATTACTGTTTGGAACAGAAAACACATACTGAACAATTTTCAATGTATTCTGGGCTTCAGCTGCCCTGTAAAAGTCAAGCCACTTCTTAGCAGGTCCAGTGAGAGAATATGATCTCCCATTATAGCTGGTGCAGCAGTCCACAGTAGACAGAACTCCCTGTACAGCTCATCCCCATCCGCGTTCAGTTTTAAAAGGTCAATCAGCTTCATAAATGCATCAAATGCTGGCAGTTTCTTGAAGTTTAGGCAAGAAAATAACTTGGAGCATTCTCAAAAGAAAACCATTTCTCCAGATAGGCTACTCCTAGACTGTAAGCATCTTTTGCTTCTTTTTGAAACTTTTGCTGGGCCTCTCTGGGCAGGTGTGGCACAGCTCTATTCACCTGGTAACCAAAGAACTCATTGTTTATTCTATTAATAAGCTGGTTTCTGAGAGACAACATAACATCAAACAGTTCTGTGGCACTAGTAGACTCATTTTCAAGAATGGAGATTGCTTTCTGAAATACAGCCATTGCAGAATGCACAAAATAAATGTTGCACTCTGGAAGTGCCAGCTTGTCACTGAACTCGTGCTCCTGATGAATCACCAGATCAGTCTGTCACAGTCGGATTCTCCAAGCTCTAAGAAATACACTTTGATAGTTCAACAGAAGCCTTTCATCTGCAGCAGAGAGGTTTAACCAGCAAGTGGGCACACGTGAAAGCACTTGGTGATACTCTTGCTGCACAAATTCAAAACAGGACTGAACGTGTGTGACTTTCTTTGCTCTGCATGAAAACTCATTGGAAATCTTTAAAACCAAATTTTCCACATCAAAGCTGAGGGATTTCATAGATTTGTTTGCTGCATTATGTTACACATGACGGTTTCGGCTAGCATGGATTATCTGTGGTTGAACAGCTTTCAGTTTAGCAAACACAGAACAGTTCCTACCATAATTCACTGAAGCGTTGTTGGCTCCATAGGCGAGGACTTCTTTTAGGTCCAGCGCAAGCTCCTTTATGGCATCAGTGATACGTCCAGCAATAGATTCTGATGATTCATCTGGCTCCTCATAAAAATCCAAAAGGGCACTGTTTATGCCACTTTCAACATAAAAAATGAGCAGCCAAAGGAAAAAATGTATGGTTTACTTTATTTGAAGCATCTGTGGCAATTGCAAATGGAGAGCCACTTGCTTTTAGCTTTTCAACTGCCGTTTTCACAGAAAACGGCCTGAGTACATTTTCAACCAGACTTTCTTCACAGTTTTATTTTGCTTGCCACAGTGGAATCAGAATGTAGCTGTGTAGCTAGTTTACTGCCATAGTCCATTGAGAGAAAACTGTAGTTGTGCAGGCCAGTTCACTGGCAGTGACAGCGTCATCCCTCGTATTTGTTGACAGTGAGCAAAACTTTGTTATGCAGGCATTCTGCCTTGCATTCTGAATGGCTATTTGGTGTTTTTTTTTCCTTTAGAGTGATTGCAGACAGCATCGACTCGATCATATTTTACAGTAAATATGCACTGACAGATGGTACAGTGGACATTTGTTTTATCAACACATTTTGCCAGCCAGTCTTTAAACTCTGCTGCACTTTGCCAGCTACATAGTTACATAGTAGGTGTCGACAGAAAAAAAACCCTTGGTACATTCAGTCTACCCTTGTCACTTTGTTCCTATTTCCTTATAGATCCTGTTAGGTCTGTGCTCTTACATCCTCCTGTTCTTATCTCCACAAGTCCCCTGTGCCTATCCCATGCATGTTTGAATGCCTCAACGGTGTTTACACCTGCCACTTCCTTTTGTAGCTTGTTCCAGGGTTCTACCGCTCTTTCCATGAAGAAATACTTCCTCACGTTACCTCTGAGTCTCCCCCTTCCAGTCTCGTATCATGTCCTCTTGTTCTTGTGCTTTTCCTTTTCTATAGACAGCTACCCTCCTGTACTCTGTTTATTCCTGTGACTTATTTGAATGCCTCTATCGTGTCCCCCCTCTCCCTTCTAACCTCCAGTGAGTACATATTTGACTCCCTCAGCCTCTCCTCATAGTTTTTCTGATGCATGCCCATGACCATCTTTGTAGCCTTCCTCTGCACTTTCTCCATCTGTTCAATGTCCTTCCTGAGATGGGGCCTCCAAAACTGGACACAATACTCGAAGTGAGGCCTCACTAGCGATCTATACAGTGTCAATAGTACCTCCCTTTTCCTACTTGTAATACCCCTCCCTATGCAACCCAGCATTCTATTTACTTTTCCTACTGCCCTTCCACACTGACTTGCCACCTTAAGGTCATCAGTTATGATACCCCCAGATCCCTTTCCTGATCAGATGTTGCAACCTCCTCTTCCCCCAGTTGGTATGTTGCCCTTGGGTTCTTGCGCCCCATATGCATAATTTTACACTTTTTGACATTGAATCCTAGCTGCCATACCATTGACCATTCCTCTAGTCTTTTTAGGTCCTTTCTCATTTTATCTACCTCCTCTGGTGTGTGACACGTGGACAGCCAGTTCTGAGTACACTATGATTTTTTTGGTAATATAAAAATGTGTTATGGACTGTCTCTCATGAGAGATGCTGAGACAGCATGTGAGTTGACACACACACACACACAGGTTTTAGATACAAGGGGTTACCTGGAAGGCCAGAAGCTAATTACAGACTGGAACAGTCCTTAATCAAGAATCTCTTGTTTTTCTAAGTTTAATATAGCTTTAACTGCTAAGAGGGAAATCAGTATCCCTTCTATGACGTTTCGAGGAGGAAACCAGGTTTGGCACACTAGAGCGAAATCCTAAATGCTTTGATGTCTGTGTGAGAGAGGATATTGCTTATAGATGAAAGGAAATTTACAGACTTGATTGGGGGAAGCCACATGGAGAAAGGAGTTTCTGCTGATGTAACCTTAATTCTAGGGACATGGATATGTTGTTCATCCACACTCATTGGCAGGTATCCTTGCCGCTTTAAATCTTGCCGGAAGGTCTTCAAGCTTGCTCCTCCCACCCACCCGGGTGGTATAACTCTCGGCTCCGCCCCATGACGTCAGATCTTCCTTACCGCTTGGAAGCTCAGGTTCCCTCCTTAACGCTCTGCGTTTGAGACTGGTTCCTATTTCTCCGTTTGCGGATTTAAAAATAAATTTTGCAAAAGACTTCAGTCTTCTATCCCTCGCGGCTGCGATGGACAAATCGACTTCGGTTCGGAGATGCCCATGCGGGCAGAAGATGTCTCGAGACGGATCCACACTCCACGTGTGTCTACTGCTTGGCCTGTGAGCACGACCCGCCGGGCTTAGCGACCTGTGCTCATCTTTCTCGGCCTCGTCCTCGAAACCCGTGCTGCCGATTACAACTGGGCCGTCCGAGCGTTCCCTCCGGTGAAGTCAAGGAGGCCCGGTTGGCGGTGTCACGTGACGGCCTCGGCGGATCCTTCAGCGGATGGTAGCCCCTCGAAGAAGAGGCGGCGCGGGCGTATCTTCCTCGGCCCGCGGCATTTATCCAGCTCTCTGGGCTCTTCTTACACGGCTTCTTTTAAGGAGCTTTGTCTGTCCCTCTCCACTAAAGGAGAAGGGCCTACGTTGGCGGGACCTTATTCTCGGTCCAAAAAGAGGGACAAGGGTAAGTCCCTTCCGTCGACGCTCTTGGGAGCGGGAAAGGGTCCCTCTCCCGGGCCGTCGACCGTCGCTCAGTGGGCAAGCTCGCTAGCCACTGGCCTCACGGTGTCCCAGTCAGGTCAGTTGGCCGAGACTCCCACCGATGAAGTCGAGATTTTCTCGACCCATTAGACGGAGCTGTCGCCTTCAGCAGCGAGATTCCCCTCCCGGTTCCCCGGGAGGAGTTGAGGATCCCGATGGGCTCGCCCTGTGCCTCCGGTTCCGGAGCCCTCGGATGCACCATCCGAGCGGAAGGGAGTGCCGGTTCCGGCCGACACCTCCCGCACGACCTCGGAAATTCGGGACTCGGTCTCGGTCTCGGACCTCTTCAGCCAGTCCAGCCCGATCCCACCGTCATAGGCGGTCTCGGTCTCGGCACGCGGTAGCGGCGTCGCGCTCGTCCTCATCCTCCTCCTCCGGATGAGGGAGGCGTAAGTGCGTCGGCCAGTGCGAGGACCTTGTTTTACAACAGCTCCTCCTGGCCGGGAATAAGCCGACCCCGTCGCCTTCCCCGGCCATTAAGTGGCTGTCACCGGATCGGCCGACACAACCCCTCGACTTATCCGAGGAGCCTATACCCAGGCCGGTTGTTCGGCCAAAACCAGCTGCTCCACCGATTCCGGTGGAACCTCCGCCTCCACAGCCACCAATTGGGGCTCCGACCAAGGATTCTCGGTCGGCTAAGGGTCTACCCCATCGGCTGTCAGTTACCCTCACTCCCGATTGACCTCGGCAGGTGAAGGGTGGCTCAGGCCAGAGGCAGCTCTTCGAGGACTCTTCCGAGTCCGAAGATGATTCCTCCTTTTTCTCCAAGCGACTGGACTTGGAGTCTTCAGGAGGTCAGTCAATGGACGATAGCCCGTCGTCCTTCCTAGGACTACTTCGGCTCATCTCGGAGTCCACCGGGATGGAGCTCGAACCCGTTTCCAAACGGGCCAGGTATCCCCTCACGGAGATTCTGGACCGAGGATTCTCCGGCGGAGGCCTTTCCGGTGGCGAGGCCATAGTGGGTCGGCACTGGAGCTTTGGCAGCGCCCTGCTTCCTGCCCTGCGCCTTGGCCAGGATGGCCAGGAAGTATCACGGTCCCTCTGGTTCCTTGTCCGGTTTTGGAACACCCCTCTGCTGAGGGTTGGTTACCCGACAGCATTTTCGGCGCGCCGGCTAGCTAGGGATGTGGACAAACCTCCTGACAAGGGTCCAAGAATTGGACTATCGTGGGCGAAAAGTCTGCGCTCGTCCTCTCTTGGCCTTCGCCAGGCCAGTTCGGCCGTCCTCATGGCACATTTTTCTGATGCCCTGTTGGGCTCCCTGGATGAGGTCATCCCTCATCTTCCCGCCGATCTGCAGACTACGGTTAAGCAGGTGCGGGACCAGGGCAGGGCAGTGGCCAAACAGCAGCTCCAGACTGCTTTGGATTTAGGGGACTCATGTGCCAGATCGGTGGCGGCCGCAGTGGCTATGCGTCGTCGGGCTTGGCTGAGGATATCCACCTTTACTTCGGATACCCAGCACAAGTTGGCGGATGTCCCCTTTTTGGGGACTGACCTCTTCGGCCCTGGGGTGGAAGGTCACCTGCAGAGGATCGAGAAGTCCAATGCTACCTTGGACTCGGTCTCTTCCGCTCAGAAGGACAAAGGCCGCAAACCACAGCCTAAGCCCTTTCGTCCTTCTGTGCCCCCGGCGCGCCCGGCCCAGCAACGTCAGGGCCAGCAGGCTCGGCCTTGGCATCCCAAACCCAAGCCGCCGGCTTCCTCTAACAGGAGGCAGGGAGGAAAAGGCCCAGGAGGTCCCTCGGCCGGTCCCTCCTCCAAGCCTGCCCAGTGACGGGCTGAGGGGTGTCGCCCCCATTCCCGTCACCTTACCCCTGGGTCCCCCCGTGGGGGGACGGCTCCGGCACTTCCGTTCCGCCTGGTCCGCTGTTTCCACGGACAGGTGGGTCTTGGAGGTGGTGGGAAGGGCCTGCCTCTGGAGTCGAACAGGCACCACCCTTCAGGCCGTCGCCCCTCCAGGGGCCGGGATCCCAGCCTCACTGGCGGCTCGTCGAGCCGACATCGCTCTCCTCCTCCAGAAGGAGGTGATAAGAGAGGTGGTGGACCCTCCTTCAGACCCAGGGTTTGTGTCCAGGTACTTCCTGGTTCCGAAGCGGACGGGGGGCTGGCGCCCCATTCTCGACCTACCGACTAAACAAGTTCCTAAGGTCTAGAACCTTCAGGATGGTCACTCTGGCTCAGATAATACCATCCTTGGAGCGGGCGTGTGGTTCTGCTCTCTGGACTTGCAGGGCCGGCGTTTTCACGTCCCTATCCATCCGTCTCACCAGAGATTCCTTCAGCTTCAGCGGAAGGATCCCTCTTGATTCAAGCCATGCCCTTGGCTTGTCTCCAGCTCCCAGGGTCTTCACCAAATGCATGGCAGTGGTGACAGCATTCCCTCGGCGCCGAGGGTCGGGTGTACCCTTACCTGGACGACTGGCTGATAGCAGCTCCCTCCAGGAAGGAGGCAGAGTGGTCCAGAAATCTGGCCCTCAGGTCTGCTCTCAACTGGGCCTCCTTATCAGCGAGGCCAAGTCGAGACTCGAGCGAAGCAGGTGATTCTATTCATCGGGCGCAGCTCGACTCTCTCCTGAGCCAGGCGCGGCTCCCGGCGGACAGGGCGAGTTCTTCCTCCTTTGCCCGATCATTTCTGGTTGGGCAATTGCGCCCTGCCGGGACTTCCTCGCCTCTTGGGTCTCATGGCGGCCTGCACCAGCGTGGTCCGTTGGGCCCACTGGAACATCGTCCCCTTCAGTGGGACTGGCCAGCCAGTGGTCCTAGCGCTGCGATCCTTTGGACCAGCTTGTGTCGGTGACACGGGGATGTGGGCAGCTCTCCAGTGGTGGACCGTTCCAGATCATTTGCAGGAGGGCATCCCGTTCGTCCGCCCGAGCGGCGGTCTCTCTATCGACCGATGCCTCTCTGATGGGTTGGGGTGCCCATCTGGGGAACACCGGGCTCATGGCCTCTGGTCCCGCGGAGTCCGATGCCACATCAACCTGCTGGAGCTCGGCGGTCCGCCTAGCTCTCACCGCCTTTGCTCCGTTCCTCCGGGTCAAGTGGTCCGAGTCAGGCGGACAATACCACGACCATGTACTATCTAAACCGCCCAGGCGGGGCGCGCTCCATGCTTCTATGCAAGGCTCTCCGCATTTGGTCACCGTATGCGCAGCCTGGAGGCGGATCTCCTGGCCATTCACGTGGCAGGAGCCTCCAACACCCTGGCCGATGCCCTGAGCGGATAGGGGCTGCATCCCACAGTGGTCTCTCCCTCCGGTAGTACAGCATCTGTTCTCCCATTGGGGCACACCTCAGGTGGACCTGTTTGCCTCCAGGGAGCCCGAAGCTGAGCCTGTTCCATGCCGCCCCCTCAGCGGGGCTCGCTGCAGGGGATGCCTTCGAGGCAGTGGACCCGGGCCTCTTCTCGCCTTTCCCCATTTCCCTTGATCCACAAGGTGCTTCTCAAGGCGAGGAGGGACAAGGCGCAGGTGATTCTGATAGCCCCAGACTGGCCTCGCCAGTTCTGGTACCAGATCTCCTCAGTCTCAGCTCCAGGACTCACGGCAGCTTCCAGCCGCGGACCTGCTCTCAGTCAATCAGGGGAAGGTGTTCCATCCGGACCTTCAATCCCTGCACCTGGCGCCCTGGTTCCTGGCGGCTAGAGTTCCAGGCCTTGGGTCTTTCAGCGAGGTCCTCAATGTAGTTGAGGCGTCCCGTAAGGTCGACCAGAAAATGCTATGCCTTCAAATGGAAAAGGTTTTCCATTTGGTGTCAGAAACAGGGCTTGGACCCTTCCTCCTGTTCCTTGGCAAGCATCTTGGACTATTTATGGTCCCTTTCTAGTCAAGGGCTTAGGTCGGCGACCCTAAGGGTGCACCTGGCAGCCATCTCTGCTTACGGTCGCGGGCGGGAAGCAGTCGGTAACACAGGAGGAAGGTGGTCTGGCGCTTTTCAAAGGCCTTGATCACATTTCCCCTCCAGTCGAGGAACCCCCACCTCCGTGGGATCTACTGCTGGTACTGGCAAAGCTCATGGGCAAGCCATTCGAACCAATGCACAGGTGTGATCTCTCTCACCTGTCATGGAAGGCCGCCTTCTTGGTGGCTATCACGTCAGCCAGAAGGATGGGAGAGCTCCAGGCGCTTTCCATCGAGTCTCCTTACCTGGTCTTCCACAGGGACAAGGTTGTCCTGCGCCCCAACCCGAAATTCCTTCCGAAGGTGGTGTCGGAGTTTCACCTTAACCAGGTGTTGACTCTGCGGTGTTCTACCCCAATCACACCTCGGAGGCGAATATAGGCTCCATACTCTGGACCCTAGAAGGCGCCGCTTATTATAAGGAGCGCCGGCTGAAGATCGAGGAGAGGTTCGCCAGCTGTTTGTCACCTCGCTGAAGCCGCATCTGGCAGACCTGCAGCCAAGCGGACGATAAGCAGGTGGGTAACCTCCTGCATAGATCTCTGCTATAAGTTGGCGGGCATGGAGCCTCCCAGAGGATAAGAGCTCATTCTACCGCCATACTGCTGCTGTGTGGCTGCTTCCAGAGACGTCCCTATCCAGGAAATCTGCAGGGCTGCTACCTGGAAGTCAGCAAACACCTTTATTACCCATTACCACACGACCTTGAGTCACCGGGATGCTGGTTTGGGGCCTCGGTTCTCAGTCTCTCTTTCCCAAGTAAGTATTGGGGTGTGCGTCTTGCCTCCCTCCTCCCGGAGAACTGCTAGGAGTCTGCCAGACAGTGTGGATGAACAACATATCCATGTCCCTAGAAATACAGGTTACTCACCTGTAACAGGAGTTCTAGGAATGGTATATGTTGTTCATCCACATGACTCCATCCGACGTCAGTATGGGGCGGAGCCGAGAGTTTTACCACCCGGGTGGGTGGGAGGAGCAAGCTTGAAGACCTTCCGGCAAGATTTAAAGCGGCAAGGATACCTGCCAATGAGTGTGGATGAACAACATATACCATTCCTAGAACTCCTGTTACAGGTGAGTAACCTGTATTTATCTTACCTTCTAATATGATAAAATATCCTGGGTGTATGATTTTTCATAAACAGAGGAGGAGGAGGAGCTAGGTGACCTCACACAAAGGGATTGGCAAAGACAGTTTTTTTAAACAGATTCTGTTTTCCTTCGGAGAACACTTTTATCTACACTCTGACAAAGAAACATCTTTGAGCACTTTAAGCAAGTATACAGGTAAAGAGAGACAAAATCTAAGTACTGTAGTAGGAATTGCACTGTTAAAACCTTGTTCTTTTAAAAGATTGTATGGTTCTTGTAATATAATGGTTCTGTATTTTATGTTTTACACACTTTTGTCTATTTTAGTAAAACTATTTTTAGAGCCTACTTGGTCTGTCTTTGAATTTCTTTTTTATCAAGTGAAGTATATATGGTTAAAGCAGACATTGTGCATAAGCTTGAATGGTATTATCAAACTGGAAAAGGTAAGAATAATCTGAGGTCTTTATTAGAGTTTTTAAGGGTTCATTTTGTACACCTGGTTAGGTGCCCATAGGCAAAGATATCTGGCCCCCCGAAGACAGAATTATCTGAGCCTGTGCATTGGGTACGCTAACAAGAGGTTCACAGTTTGAATCCCTCCAGAACTGAGACCAAAGGTTGATTCGAACCCACAAAACAGACAGGCGGGTTACCCTGTTTCTGTTAACTGTTCACAAGACTGCGCTTGGAGGTTGGCACTTTGGGAGAAGAGGGCGTGACCTGCTGAATGGGTTTGTGACATGGTGTGTCAGCCCTGTTGCAGATCTTTGTGTCATCTGTGAACAGGCATAATGTACCTTTCCTTCCAGACCCTCTGCTATGTCAGTGCTAAATACATTGAACAGTAAAGGCCCTAGAACTGACACCTGTGGCACCCCACTCTTCACCCTCCCCACTTCTGACCCTACCCCATTTACTACTACCCTCTGGCTTCTGTCACTCAGCCAATTTTGCACCCACATTACCACTTTTGCCCCCACCCCGAGACTGCTCAGTTTGTTTATTAATCTCCTACGTGAGCGGTGTCAAAGGCCTTCCTGAAGACCAGGTAGGCCACATCCACTGCCCCCGATCCACTGCCCTTTTCACCCAATCAAGAACTTGATCAGGTTTGTTTGGCATGATCCTCTCGCGTGAAACCAGGTTTGTTTGGCACGATCTCCCCCCTGTGAAACCATTCTGCCTTGGATCTTGTAACCCATTTTCAGACAGGTTCTCTACCATTCTTTCTTCTATCAATTTCTCCATAATCTTCCCCACCACCGACGTCAGGCTTACTGGTCTGTAGTATCCTGCCTCCTCTCTTTTCCCACTCTTGTGAATTGGCACCAGATCTGCCTTCCTCCAGTTCCTCGGCACCGCCCCTGATTGCAATGATTGATTGAACAGAGCTGCCAGGGGAGCAGATAGTTCCCTCCTTAGTTCTCTTAGTATCCTTGAGGGCACCCCATCTGGCCCCATTGCCTTATTTATTTTTTATTAAAGCTGTCACTGAATGTGCAGTTTCAGATTTGAGCTTTCTTCTTCAGAGGCGTGGACTGGGACTGGGAGTCTCCTATGGATGTGTCTTGAAGTTGTTGGGGTCTGGGAGGGTCGTGATTGCTTGCCGAACCTTCCACTGTTGGTATAATAATATTATTTAATTCAGTCAACTTTTAAGTAAAAGTTGTCAAGAGTTAAATGCCCTCCCAGTTCCCTAAATCAGAGTAGCTGTTAGTGGGAGGGGTTGATTTCAGATTACCTGCCAGTTCTCTTCAATATAATGTTAAGAATCCTCCTGCACAAGGCAAGCACAGCACTTTGTAATCGCTTTTTGCACCTTGATGTCACAGACAGACAGTCAGTGAGTGAGCTGAACAACTCTGTTCTTATAGGCACCCTGGTCTGATGGCAATAATTGGTATATATACCAGCCTCTTTCAGAGGAACACAGCGCCTTGCCTCAATAGTCAAATCAGAGTTGAGGTAAATGTCAGCCAGTTAAAGTTTGCCAGACAGTGTGGTCCGTCCGTCCAAGGAACTTTTATGTAGCTTTTGTAAAAACTGTTTCTGACCCAAACGCCCAGCTCAATCAATATAGGATCTCTCCAGGCTGTGACTGTGCTGCTACTGCAAGTTGTTGCCACTGTAGCAAGGTCACTGTATAAGTAGTGTAGTCTGAATCTTTCAGACTGTCACGGCTCACTTTACTGTACTCATCCATGCTGTAGCAGGTAGCACACTGCAGGCCTGCAGCCTAGTGTAAAATATGAATTTATAGCATACAGTCAGCAGTTTGTCGCAACCAGCATCCATCCAGCAAGTCCTGTTTCCAACTCCCCCCCCCACCGGCTTTTTTTTAATTTTTTTTATTGCCTTCCTTGACCGTCTCTTAGATGTCACACAGTGCTGAACATTGTAAAATATGTACTATAATGCATTTCCAGTTCAGCATTGCAACCAACCAGCAAGTCCCATTGTTTCCAACTACCCCCGGACACCCCTTCCCCGACTTTCTTTTTTTTATTGTCTTCCTTGACTGTCTCTTAGACTTCACACATTGCAGAACATTTGTACAATACGTATCGCATTTCCAGTTCAGCAACCACAGCAAGTTCCATTGTTTCCATCCCCCCCCCAAAGTTGTTCCGCCCCCCCCGTCTTTCATTTTTGTTTTTTTATTCCCTCCTTTATTGACCTTCTCTTACACTTTCATTCACGTTGCAGAATATTGTTTTATATATATGTGTGTATATATATTGAAAGTCTGAGTTATAATGAGTGCCTTCCAGCCCTCCGGCATAACTCCCTTGCTCAGACTCATGTATATGGTTTTCACCATGACCGGTGGAGACTGGCAGTTCCTCTGAGTATTCCACTGATCGTGTTTGGCATCTTTCCAAATCATCTGCCATTTGGGCCAGGTCACGATAAAGTTTGTTTGGAGTGGAAACACAGAGTTGGCAGGGTGGCACCTGTATCTTGACCCAGGGCACCCGCCACAGTTATCCTATCTAACACTTGACTGATCAAGACTATTTGGTCTCAGTCTATGAAGGTGGTGTGTTCGTTAAAGTCTAATGTTCCCTTGTGAGTATGATTATGAGTCAATGGACAGTGTAGAAACATAGAAACATAGAATTTGATGGCAGATAAGGACCGCTTGGCCCACCTAGTCTGCCCATTTCCCTACCTAACTGATAAGCTGCAGATCCTAGTTAACCAACAGCCTACTTCCTCCTACCCCCCACTAGAATTGCCTTATGTCTGTCCCATGCATTCTTGAATTCCCCCACTGTTTTTTACTTGTTAAAGGTTTTTTGTTGTTTTGTTAAATCATAACAAAAGACCAAAAATCACAAAAACAGCAGTAACATTGAATCTCGGCTATATATACAGAACAGCAGCATGTTATTGACGTATGAGGGATTGTTTGAATTACATCACAGTTCTAAAGGGAGAAATGTAAGGAACCTGTTATGTCAAGAGGCACCTACCTTAACTCTTGCCAGAGAATCCAAAACCGCGAGGAGGTACTACTGCAGAGCAAGTCAAGGCTTCATGCATTACGGTAGCCGTACCTTCCTATGGCCGAATCTGAGGGAACATCTGAAAAATAGATGAGTATGGTGCCACAAAGTAACTAAGGGTAATTAAAATAATTCCTGAAGCGGCAGGGTGTAGTATAAATCTCCCAACCATACCTCTATAGATAAAACACAAAACGTAAAAAGACTATACAAATAACCTAACTATAACAGTAGATGATAACAATAATAACTATTTACAATGTCCTCCTTCATTGGATAAAAGATAAAGAGCGCATGCTTGATAATGATGATAGGAAACAAAAAATAAAATCTAAGTTCAATGGTCTGATTTCGCTGTACATCATGTTAGGAAACAGAGCTATGTAAGAGCGGATAAGATCTCTGTTATATTAGGTATTTTAGAAGATCTCCAGTTTTTAAGGATAGAGCACTTCACCTGCATGCTTAGGAGCATCAGCCATCTAAATGCATGAGGGTTGAGATTTGGGACTTCAGATTTAAGACCCAGCAGCATAAGGGGGGTACTAAGAGGGATATTACATTGCAGGATTAAGTTCACTGCACTATGGGCAGACTTCCAAACGTCTGCGATCAAGGGGTAGAGCCATAGAATGTGATAAAGATCTCCTTCATGTGCAAGGCATCTCCAACATTTATCATGAGAGAGCACTTTCATTTTTTTTTAGCATTACAGGAGTTCTATACCAAGAGTGCATTATTTTATTATGGATCAGTCTGCTCCTAGCATCAGTAAACACTTTATATCCTACCCTCCAGCACTGATTCCACTGAGTTTCGGTTAATGGCATTTCTAAGGCCTTTTCCCACTTGTGCCTTGAGGATTGATTTGAGTTAGGCAAGGTATCTCTAATTAGGGCATACATTGCACCTGCTGTCCCCTTCTGTAGGGCAAGCCACAAGTGCACTGGGGGTGAAAGGTCCTTGGAAGCATCTGACTGTTGCAATTTTTGTTTCAGGGCATCTCTGATCTGCAAATACCTCCAAAATTCAGAGCTCTGTAGTTTCCATTTGTTTTGTAATTGTTGAAATGTATCTACCACTATGGAGCCCTTGACCAGTAGGTCCTTTACGAATAAGATACCTTTCCCCTGCCAAGTGGGCCAAAACACAGGCTTGCTTCCTATGGTGACATTGGGGTTAGTCCATAAGAGAGTGTATAGTAAGGGAAGGGCTGACACATTTATTTTTTTGAGAAGGATTCGCCAACATTGAATAGAGGGGCCTATGGTGGGGTGCAACAGAAGTTCCTTAGGGGCTCCAGGACCCACAATAGTGTAGCTGTAACCGGGGATCCACTGAGGCCTTGTTCTATTGTTAGCCATTGGGGCGACTCTTCAGACTGTGGGTTGAACCATCTCAAGGTCTGTGTACATTGGTATGCAATTTTGTAGCCCTCTATCCATGGGAGACCCCATCCTCCATGTTTCCAGTGTGCTCTTAGTAAATTTTGCCAAAACGGGGTTTAGCGTTACCCCATAAGAAATGAATTTTTTCAATTTTTTTAATCCATACCGTAGAAAGAGATAAGGGGATGTGAGATATTAAATAGAAGATTTTAGGTGCAATTGACATTTTATAAGCTGATATTTTGCCAGCTAGCGTAAGGTTAAGACGAGACCAGCAGTCCAGGTCAGACCTACAGCTAGATAGTAAAGGGCCTAGGTTGTTGTCCCACCTATTCCCAATATCAGCACCCACTTTGATTCCCAGATATGTAATGGTGTGTTGTGCCCATTTAAGGCCAAAGTGGGACATGGTGTGGGGGAGACATTTAGAGATAAGTGGAAGGATCTCTGTTTTTGCCTGATTAATTTTGAGTCCAGAAATATGTGAGAAGTGTTCTAATAGGCTAAGAAGAGGTTGGATGGCCTTGGGGCATCTCCCAATATAACCAGCAGGTCGTCAGCATACATAAGGGTGGTGGGTTGCGGGTGGTCCGCAGTGATACCGGCAATAAGAGGATGTTGACGGATTGCAGCAGCCATAGGTTCCACCGCTAGAAGAAACAACAGCGGAGACAGGGGGCAACCCTGTCTGGTACCTCTGTGAAGTTGAAATGAGTCAGATAATACAGAGTTGGTGAGTACCCTGGCGGGGCTGTATAAAAGAGCTGTTATAGCAGCTTCGAAAATGAGGGCCGAATCCGATATGCTGAAGGACAGTGTGAAGGTAGTCCCATTCCACAGAGTTCCAACGCCTTCTCAAAGTCAATGGCCAATGCAGCCACAGGAGTCGGAGCGGATTTGGCTCTGTAAATGAGATTGAGAAGAGTCCGCAAGTGGTCTGAACTATATCTACCTTTCACAAATCCTGCTTGGGATGGGTGTATCAAAGAAGGAAGTATAGGGTTAAGTCTGTTAATTTAACCAGCACCCTAGCATATACCTTGGTGTCAGCGTTAATCAGGGAAATAGGGCGGTAACTAGCGGGGTCTTCAGGAGCTTTCCCCTTTTTAGGAAGGACAATTATAGTGGCCTCTGTTAGGGTTTGAGGTAAGATGCCCTTATCTTCCGCCTCCTTAAAGACCTGACATAACAGAGGGGAGATCATGGGAGATATTAGCTGAAGGAACTCTACAGGGTACCCATCGCCACCTGGTACCTTTCTGATTTGAGAGCCATCAAAGCCGAATTGACTTCTTGTGGTGTGAAGGGGGCTTCAAGGACATCTATGTGGGATGGGGATAGTTTCGGTAACTTAATAGATTGAAGAAATGCTTGGGTTGCAGAATTATTTTTAGGTCTGGAGGAAGTATAAAGTTGTGAGTAAAATGATGCCATAATTTCATTTACACTTTGAGAGCTAGTTTATACCTTGCCGGTATTAGGGTTTTTCAAACCCGCTATGTAACATTGGGATTGTTGTTTTCGGAGTTGATATGCTAAAACTTTCCCATTTTTGTCTCCCCCTTCCCAGTATGTATGACGAATCCTAAGGAGGGCTAGATCAGCCTTCCTGGATAGTAGTTTGTTGAGTTTAATATGCAATTGTAAAACTTTCCTTCCAGATTCTGAAGAGTGATGGTGGATAAGGCCTTGTGCTCCCGTTCAGCTTTTAACGAGTTCACTTTCGAGGTAGGTAAGTTCCTTTTCTTTGCACCTCCTTCTATGGGAGGCATATCCAATAATTTTACCTCGCATAGTAGCTTTATATGCTTCCCACATGTTGGAGGCAGAAGTCTCCGACACAGGATTTTCTTGCAGGAAAAGCTGAGTTTGTGATTTGGCCCATTCAATAAATTTTTGGTCGTGCATAAGGAGGGGGTCCAGTCTCCAGAATGTAGACCGTGGTGTAGATGGTCCCTATATTAGTGTCGGCTGCACCGGCGCATGGTCTGAGATAACTGTGGACAAGATACTGGTACTTAAAACAAATTGCGTCAGAGACTGGGAAATTAACCAAAACTCAAGTCTACTGGAGGAGCCATGCACTTCAGATCGGAAAGTATAGTCCCTATCTGAGGGATTGACTAAGCGCCAAATATCCACCAGTTAATATTCGGAACTAAGACTATGTACGGCCTGTGCTCCTCGAGTGTGATACTCTCTCCCATGACCACTTCTATCTAGTGCAGGGACAAGCGTTAAATTGAAATCCTCCCCCACTAGGATTGGTATATCTGGTTTCAGCATCATCCCTAATTTAGAGCTGAGTTCTAGGAAAAAGGATGGGCTGTCTTCGTTTGGTGCATATACAGTATATTAGCAATTATTAGCTAACCATGTGGGGTATCCACTAAGGCGATCACCCACCTTCCCTGAGGGTCAGCTTTACTCGGCAGGGTAGACCAAGGAAGTGATTTATGCAATAAGATGACTACACCTCTCTTTTTTGTGGCAGCGCTGGCATGAATTTCTGATCCTACCCAGTCCTTCACCAAATATCTGTGATCCTGCTTGGTTAATTTGGTCTCTTGCAAAAGAGCAACCTGGCTTTAATCCTCTTTAGATGGGTTAGAACTTGTTTTCGTTTTGAGGGAGAATTCAAACCCCTGACATTCCATGTTATAAAGGTTGTTTCATCCATGGTTGGACCAAAGGTGAGACATGGTAGCTGAGATGACCTTATATAAAAGGGTGTTGTCAGGGGAGTGATAATGTGTTGAATCAGCCATTGTTCTTAGGCTCGTACTGTGAAAGGTGACAGTTGGCCAGTCAGACATGAATAGACATACATTGTGCAGCATGCATTCCAAGGATAATATTTGAAAAAACTGGAGAGACAGCAGTATTGTACAGAGGCACAGTGTGCCTGAACTATATACAAATGTTACGCAACTTTGCGTGGCGATATGAGTGGGCATTGGGGGCCAAAGGTCTGTGGCTTTAATAGCCCACCCACCTACCAGACTGTGGGGGAGAAGACTATATCCCATTCACAAGGCTGGCCCAAAGCAATGAAGGAAAATAAGAAAACAAAATGCATTCCCCCGGGAGTGATATGAACACGGAGTCACTTACTCGATAGGGTTCCATGTCCTTGTGCCGTCAAACCTGGAAAGTATACTAGAAACAAAGTTAGCCAAGGGGTTACTGAGTATTTCAGGTGAAAAATAAGAAAGTTATTGCCCAGGAGGAATCGCAGCCTTTACTGGGTAACCTACCTGGCCCATTAAATTCTTGAAATGTCCCTTCTAACCTCGAGAAGGATAGCAAGATATATACACACGGAAAGAAAGAGAGGGGGGAAAAAAAAGAGAAAAAACCCAGGGGTCCCTTCAAGCTTACTGTATCGTGCAACAGGACAATGAGACATTATATCAATACCCCCTAATTTAAATCTGAGTACAGCGACTGTGCATTAGAGCCCTTGTCACTTTCCCTTTAGACCATTTTTACTTCTTTATTATTTCCAGCCTAGGCAGGGAATGAGATGCGTGGTCTGCGATGCTAAAAGAGAGAAAAACCACCATAAGTCCAGCATCAAGTCCAAGCGTTGCTTTCAGTCGCAGACCACCCTCTCAAAGTCGTTGCCAGGCTGAATGATAGAGTATAGTGTAGGAAAAAAGAACAAGAACACTTATCTAAGTCCATGCACGTTGATCATCCGTCTGCAGGAGCTCTAAATCTAAGGGGGCTTGCGGAGACCATTCTTCGGCAGGGGTTACAGTTGACGGAGATGGAAGGGGCAGTATCACATCCGTCGCAGCTGGGGAATTCTTGGACGAAGAAGCTATGACCGGAGTCTGAATTAGGGCCTCAGATTTAGCATTTTCTTGAGCCATTTCCTCTTCTGGGTAAGTAGGGGAGTCAACTGCAGTCTCACCCAAATCCACAGGAGTTAAGACTGCAAATCGGTTTGGCGTGGAAAACTGTTACAAAATCCTCTGGGTAATTTAAAGGAGACCAGGGTGCACCTTCATATCTATCATGCCGGTGTTCTCGTCTCGGATGGCTTCCAGATTGCTGCCGCTTGTGAGTTCTGGCTGGAAGAGCTGGTTGGCTACCATGAAACTGGAAGCTAGGAGGGGGGGAAGTCGAGGTGGTTCTGCGAGTAGTAGCCATTATGTTCTGCCGACCTTGTTCTGTTTCTGTCTGATGATTGTTATTTCGTTCTGAGGTTGGTTGGGGAGGCCAATTAGACTGTAGGTACTGCATTAGGCTGTCTGGTGTTGCAAAAGTTATATGCGAGCCATTTACCTCTAAGCGCATAATTGCTGGGTAACGCAGTGAAAACTTAATTTTAAGTGAATGCATCAATTTCCTAGCCTCTGTATATTCTTTCCATCTGGCAGCCAACTCCCGAGAGTAGTCCTGAAAAATTAAGATTTTATGGCCTTGCCAGGACAGACCCCCAAGCTCTCGCACCCTTACAGTGATCCACTCCTTATCTGCGAAATTCAAGATACAGGCCATGATAGCCCTCGGTCTTTCCCCGTTCTTCGGAGTCGGGCTAAGTGTTCTAAGGGCTCTTTCTATTGTGAGCCCAGCCGGGACCTCGCATTTTAACAGATCAGGCATAACATCGTATAAGAAGTCTAAAGAGTTACCGTGTTCCACACCCTCAGGAAAGCCGAGGAATCGGAGGTTATTCCGATGGCTTCTGTTCTGCATGTCATCTGATTTACTTTGTAGTAGTTGAATCGTTCTGCTTTGATCCCTAATTATGGCTGTAAGCTTCTCTGTTTCCGTTGAGTTTTGAACTGCTTTTTGTTCGGTGCGATAGATGCGTGCCTCAAGCTGTTGGATAGCTAAAGTAGTTTTATTAGAAGCAAGAGTCACTTCAGCCATTTGATTAAGTAGCGCTGTAAACATTTCAGTAGTCTGTAACGATACCGACTCTGCCGAGGCCTCTGATTTTTTTATGCTGCGCCATAGCACTACGCAAATGCACAAACCTGTAGAGGAGCTGGCGACAATCAAGACGGATCTTTCGGTTCCCGGTATGTTTAACAGTGTTTTTCCGGTTGTCTCTATTCGATCGGCAGGTTTTTTGGCTATGTAAAACTCGGAGGGTGCCCGGGGTTGTAGTGAGCGTTCGTTTTAGGCAGCCATTGCGTCCGGAGCAAAGCCACCTCCCCCACTGTTTTTGACTCTTCAACCTCCTCAGGAAGGCTGTTCCATGTGTCCACAACCCTCTCTGTGAAGAAATACTTCCTCACATTACCTCTGAGCCGTCCCCCCTCTATTTTCAAATTGTGCCCCCTTGTTTTGCACATCTCTTTTTCTGAAAGATGCTACCCTCTTGGACTTTGTTGATTCCCTTGAGGTATTTGAAAGTTTCTATCATGTCCCCCTCTCCCTCCTTTCCTCGAGGCTATACATCTTTAGTTCCTTTAGTCTTTCTTCATATGTCTTCTGATGCAGACCCTGCATCATTTTGGTTGCCCTTCTCTGGACAGCCTCCACCCTGTCTATGTCTTTGCGGAGAAGGGATCTCCAGAACTGTACACAGTACTCCAGATGTGGTCTTACCAACTGTCTGTACAGAGGGCCAACAACTTCCTGTTTTCTACTGGTGATGCCTCTCTCTATGCACCCCAGTATCCCCCAGCCCTCCTTATTGCTTTCTCATATTGCTGGCCCACCTTTAGGTCCTCTGATATGACTACCCCCAGGTCCCTTTCCATTTTTGTTGTTGTCAGTATCTCACCCCCCATTGTGTACTCTTCCCCTGGGTTTTTGTTTCCCAGGTGCATTACTTTGCACTTTTTTGCATTGAATCTAAGCTGCCATACATTTGACCATTCCTCCAACTTGCAAGTCCCTTTTCATCCTTTCCACCCCACCTTGTGTATCAATCCTGTTGCAGATCTTTGTGCCATCTGCAAAGAGACATACTTTCCTTCCAGTCCTTCTGCAATGTCACTTATAAAGATATTAAAAAGGACCGGCCCCAGTACTGAACCCTGCGGTACCCCACTAGTAACCCTTCTTTCTTCACTGTGGACTCCATTTACTATTACCCGCTGTGTCCTGTTGTCTAACCAGTGTTTTACCCAGGCTACCACCCTAGGACCCACTCCCAGGCTGGCTAATTTGTTTATTAATCTTTTGTGTGGGACTGTGTCAAATGCCTTGCTAAAGTCTAGGTAGGCCATGTCCACAGCCCCTCCCTGGTCTACTGCTTTGGTCACCCAGTCAAAGAAATCAATTAGATTTGTCTGACACGACCTTCCCGCTGTGAATCCATGATGCCTTGGGTCCTGTGCCCCACTGGCCTCTAGGTACTCAACAATTCTTTCCTTCAGAAGTGATGCCATCATTTTCCCTACCACTGAGGTCAAACTGACAGGTCTGTAGTTTCCTGCCTCTGTCTTGCTCCCACTTTTGTGAAGGGGAATCACATCCGCCCTCCTCCAGTCCTCCGGTACCACCCCATCCTCCCATGATTTATTAAAAAGGGTACTCAGTGGTGTTACTAGTTCTTCCCTTAGTTCTTTTAAAATTCTGGGGTGAATCCCATCGGCCCCATTGCTTTATCCACCTTCAGTTTTAAGAGTTCTTTCAGAACCCTTTCTTCTGTGAAAGGACTAATATCAATCCCCCTATCCAGAGTGCTTCTATTGACCGGATTAGGTATTTCCCTCTGCTTTTCCATTGTGAATACTGAGCAGAAGTATTCGTTCAATATCCCTGCTTTTTCACTGTTGCTCTCTGCCCAACCACCTTCCTCTTTGTTCAACCTCAGTATCCCTGCCTTAGTCTTTGTTTGCTCCCTAATGTACCTATAAAAGGTTTTATCCCCCTTCTTAATTGAGTTAGCTATCTTTTCCTCGGTTTGGGCCTTTGCTGTTCTGACTGCCTTACCTGCTTCATTCTGCTTTAACTGGTACAGTTCTCTGTCCTGCTCCTTCTGTGTTTCCTTATACTTCCTGAATGCTAACTTTTTTCCCTTTACCTTCCCCGCTACTTCTTTTGAGTGTGTCTTACTTAGTTCCTCTAATATTCTTACATGGACTTTAAAACCATCTGTTGATTTGTGTCTAGGACAGTCATATGTTTTGTACCAATGTTTCTTATTAGAATCAATAATATACATACCCAAATATTTGTGCAGTGGTTCTGGACATAGAAAATCTGCACAATTCAGCATATGAACGTAACCTGGGACTGTTAATTTAAGAGTCCCCGCATAGCCCATGAAACAGAAATCTAGACCGGATTTACTTTTAAGGTTATCCTGTTCTAAGCTAAGTGCCCTAAGTTTTATAATATTAAATTGAGACGTAAGACCAAAGTCAGGATTCATAATTAAAAATGTTTACTTTTGATATAGATGTTTAAAGTTTACAAAGCAGTTTTGGCAGAGAAATGAATAAACAGTTACAAGTTTTAAAATTGCAGTCATAGTTCTGAACTGTCTACAAGGACAATGGCTATAAGGCAGGTTTTGGCATTAAATGCTGGTAGGTAATTAGTTAAATTTAGTCACAATTTTTAAATGCAGGTATAATTTTTATCTGAACAACAGTGCAAGCAGAAAATAATTCCTTCGTCGCAAGTAAAAATACGTCGCAATAAAAGAAATAAAAATGAATGCAGGCAATCTGTCAGCCTTAGGTCCTATGCCTAAGGTGAAGGTAACATAACTCACCAGACCAGTACAAGCTGATATCCGTAAGAGATCCTGGGAGTGGGGGTGACACTTAGTTCAGCCTCTGGAACTCCTTTCCTCGGCTGGGGTTGTTGAGGGTTTAAATACTCTCACCAAGGCAGAGAATATGAGTTTCAGAAGCTTTGATGGTTTTCAGAGTTTAGCAGTCTCCACAAATTAGGTAGTCACTAATTGATGACCAAATGGCAAGAGCTGCTAATAACTCAGAGGCATCTCATTGATATAGTGGAATAATAGTTCACTGGACTTGTCAGTAATGTTTTTTTAATATCTGAGAATTAGATATAAGGAAATAATACGTCACTGGACTTGTGTCAGTAATGTCTTTTAAAATCTGAGAATTAGATTGTGTTGTCAAGCAGGATACTCTGCTTGAGAGGCATCATACTTTAGATGGTTCTTTAAATATTTTAGAATTAGATTGTCTCTTCAAGCAAGGCACTCAGTTTGAGAAGAATCACACTTTGGACAGAGGTGTGAACAGCTGATTACTTATTGAGGTTAGTTGTTTACCTTGGCAGGACAAGCTTGTCCGCTTATGTGGTCAGCTATTCGCCTAGCAGAATTTGGCTGGCTGGCTGTGATCACTCATGTGGCCTGGCAAAACCACAATAGGACAGGGCTGACCACTTGCTGACTCCTTATAACTAGACTGGTAAGGTTAAAAGTATACTGTCTGTGTTTACCAGTAGAAAGTACCCAATAGGTGTCAAAGGGTGACATTTGGAAGTGGGTTCCCCAGTGTTACAGTGGTGGTAGGGGATGATGAATATGAAACGGGTGGGGGGTCTTTCAGAAGGTCTCTCAGCCCAGGAGGGCTTTTTATTATGTGAATTCCCCACTTAGACTGTGGCTGAGCCAAAGATGGGCATTGGCCACTAATATTGGGATGGGGGTGCACACCAGCAGGCTGATAATGATGCTGCTTAGTTGGTTGCTGGGCAGTGTCATGTAGATGAAAGCATACAGTCACTGTCTGATAGGTGTGGCCACCGCCTTTCAGCTACACAAAGTTTCTGCCCATCAACCAGCAGAACAGCATCACAGTCAGCCTTGCTAATCACTGGCCTGTCACTTTCGAGCCTCATGCAGCCTGAGCTGCATTGTATATGACAGCGGCATCCCTCTGAAACCCACCACTCTACTCCTACTCACAAGATGTTTGCTTTGTGCATGTATTTGCAAATAAACATAAAAAGTGACTGCTTCATGGTGCACTGTTGGAAAAGTAGTTCCTCCACCAACACTGCTCCATTGGTTGCAAAGGCAGGAGGACTTCCTGATAAGTAATGCTATAGATCCATATGCCATCTATACCACTGCATTACTTTTCTTTATTTCTTTATTTGATAACTGGGTAGGTACACTGGTCCAAGGGACTGCTTGCCTGCTTCACACTGGTACAGTCATGGCCAAAAATATTGGCGCCCCCTTGCAGTTTTTTCTAATAATGCACCATTCCTTCCAGAAAATTGTTAAAATTAAAAAATATTTTGGTATCCACATATGTATTTCTTTGGTTTGCAGTGGAATAAAACACAAAAAGCAGAAAAATTTACTAAGTCTTAGCTTATTCCACACAGAAATCCTTAAATGGCCCCGGACAAAATTATTGGCACCTTTTAGAAGTAGTTAGAAATAATTAGATTTCAAGCAGGTGATTCTCCTTCACTTTGGAATTGAACTCACCTGTGGTGAGTTGCAGGTGCCTGCAATATAAAAATCACTCATTCAACCAGTTTGAATAGAGAAAAGGACTCATTCTCCTGTTTTGTGTCACTGTGTGTACTACAGTGAGCATGGAGAAAAGAAAGACAGCCAGAGAATTGTCTGAGAAGGTCAGACAGAAGATTGTAGCCAAGAATGTACAATCTCAGGGCTACAAATCAATCTTCAGAGACCTTGATGTTCCTGTTTCCACCGTACATAATGTTATCAGGATGTTTAAGGCCCATGGCACTGTAGCCAACCTCCCTGGATGTGGCCGCAAGAGAAAACTTGATCGAAGATTGCAGTGCAGGATTGTTCGAATGGTGGAGAAAGCACCTCGATCAGCTGCCAAACAGATTCAAGCTGACCTTCAGACACAAGGTACGACAGTTTCAACTCGCACCATCCGTCGCCAGCTCAATGAAAGGGGGTTATATGGTAGGAGGCCCAGGAGGACCCACTGCTGAGAGAGACATAAGAAAGTCCGACTGGGGTTTGCCAAAAACACCTGAACAAGCAAAATCCTTCTGGGAAAATGTCCTGTGGACAGATGAGACCAAATGAGAGCTTTTGGTAAAGCACATCATCTCTATGTTTACAGAAAACAAAATGAAGCCTTCAAAGAAAAGAACACCTTCCCTACAGTCAAACATGGAGGAGGTTCAGTGATGTTTGGGGTTGCTGTGCTGCCTCTGGCACTGGGTGCCTTGAGCGTGTGCATGGCATCATGAAATCTGGAGATTACCAGGCCATTTTGGAGCACAATGTTGAACCCAGTGTCAGAAAGCTGGGTCTCCGTCGAAGGTCATGGGTCTTCCAGCAGGACAATGACCCCAAACACACTTCAGAAAGCACCCAGGAATGGTTCAAGACAAGACGCTGGACTGTTCTGAAGTGGCCAGCAATGAGTCCAGATCTAAATCCCATTGAAAACCTGTGGAGAGATCTGAAAACAGCAGTTGGGAGAAAGCACCCTTCAAATCTGGGAGAACTGGAGCAGTTTGCACAAGAAGAATGGGGCCAAACTGCCAGTAGAGAGGTACAGGAAGCTCATCCATGGCTACAGGAAGCGGTTGATTGCAGTTATTTTGACCAAAGGCTGTGCTACCAAATATTAGGTCTAGGGTGTCAATAATTTTGTCAATGCCATTTCTTTTCATTTTCTGATTTAAAAGGATATAATAAATTCTGAATCTAAATGTAACCCCCCTGCAAATGGGGGTTCCCAAAAGACTTCCAGGAGCTTGCTTGAATGCTCCAAGCCTGAATGGTGTTTGGCATTTAAGCCATTTATCAGTGAGTGTTTTTAGAACCTCTGGTACTGTCTCTTTAAGAGCTGTCTGCTTGCAGACATAATTAGTTTGTATGGGGGACTGTGTGTTTCTTTGATTGAGTACCACTCAAGCTGCTGCCAATTCACTTCATTTTGCAGTCACTAGAAGTGCAAGGGAACCTATCTGACAGATGTAACTGTTTGCCAGAAATTATTTAGAGTAATAATGAAATTACAGTTTGTCTAACCTGCTTTCTTTGCAGTCAGAACTGTGTCTGCTAGTTCCCCATTCTAGTTTTGAACTGCTGAACTGGACCAATCAGTGTGGGTAAGCTAGCTCTAAAATGGTGCCTTGGACGAATCAGAACTTGGACTCATAATCTGAGCCAGCCACAAGAGGATTGTATGGGCAGTGACTCTGGGAGATGTAGTTTGGACTTCAGTGCCTTTTGGACCAACAGCAGCAGTCTATTGTGAGTGACAACCAATCCAGTCAAGAACTGGGAGGAACTCAAAGGAAGTGCCAGTTTTGTCGGTTGGAGTTTCAGTTGAGCTTTGGCAGTGAAGAAGGAAGGAGCCCTGTGCTTTTTCAGTGTGCAGTTTTAGTCAAAAAACGTGTGTAAGGCCCAGAGTTCCGGTCTGCAACTTGTTAGGACTGAATCCGTCCTGTGAAAAGAATCAAAGGATCTCTGAAGAGTAGAAACCAGGCTCACCCTGTAGAAGACTGGAGGAATTGCTGAAAATTACACTGGGTCTGTCAGGAACTGAATCTGCTGTGTGTTCTCGGGTATTGTGCAGTAATTGCGATCGAGATACAGATGCAGCCTGCGGTATAGTGCTTTCTTTTATATGGATGTGTGAAGAGGTTTGTGCACCTCAAGTGAGCCCTGCTGACATTGAAGGACCCTATCTTATTTGGAGGTCGTGAGTACTAATTCAGGGTAGCTCCCTGTTGAATTGCCACATTAAATCCAAATGGAATTACTGTACAGCTGACTGTTTAATTCTCCTTTTCTCTGTGTGAAAGGGCCCTACCAGCTGCCGCAGTTTGGACTAGCCACTAGGGCTTGGGTACCCAGGGACAGTAACTGATAGGGATAGGCCTGTGCACAGAGCCATAGGTAGATTATTAAAGTGATAAGCTAATTAACCTGATTTCCCCCTGTCCTTGTTATATCCCCCTAAATAAATCAGAGCTGCTTGTTTCAGCAAAGTTATACTGCCTGAGGTATTTGTCTATGTTAAAGTACTGTACTGTGATTGTTGCACTGTATCTCATTTCACAGGAGGTCCCAGTGCCGGAACCAGACCTGGGGGTAAGTGTATACTGTGAAGGTAATTCTGATATATTGTGTGGGCCACTAGTGGGAAGAAAGGGGGGTTGCAGTGTCCCAGAGGGCTGTGACCAACTTAGTTTAACTATTGCAAACCCTGACCTCTGGGTGGAGGCACCGCCATTGGATCCAAGCCCCTCAACCTGTTAGTGGCAAATCAGGCAGGGTAGTAGCCCTGGGATAGCGCCATCTAGGGGTTACATCTTGGAGGCTCACCGCTGGGATTGTGTGTCCTCTAGTGGCCATATTCTGAACCACTGTTAAGAAAAAATGGGTACCCGACAGAAGTGGCTGTGCACGGCTGGTGGAGTGGTGTACTGGGGAGGAGATCGAGCCCCCAAAATGCTATGCTTATCCTGGACATCCCCTGGGTATCAATACGGACACTGTGCAGGAGTACTTTCCAAGGTGGAAGGTTTACAAAACCCTGTGGTGGTGGGTCGGCATGCTAATCTGCTCACCCACACTTTCCTGGCCCTAGTAGAGTTTAAGGATCCCATAGATAGCTCAAAGTGCCACAGACCATTACCCCAGAGGGAGCCCTCACTGCTTGGAGTGATAACTAAGGACAGTAAAGACCCGGGGAATCAGCCCCCACCACTATCTGAAACTTTTGAGGAGAAATTTGCTGAATGGTTGCTGGGAGGGGAAAACTGTGGAGGACTTGAAGAAACTATTCTTGCCACCTGGGGTGTTCCTCCCCAACACCCTCTCCTGCTCCAGTGCCCGTGAATGGTGGCTGAACCAATGCAGACTCCTATTTCTGCACCTGCCATTAGTCACGACTCTTACCGAAGGTTGAGGATCTTCTCTGCACCCTCCCACCCCAAGGGAGGATGACTGGGAGACCTGGATAGACTATGTTGCCCCAAGTGCTAGAATGGCAAATGCTCGGAAGGCCAAAGCCAAAGAGGGTTAGTGAGAGCCTCCGAGGTCCCGTCCTGGCTACCATCCGAAGCAAACGGGCCAGTAACCCTGAAGCGACTGCACAGACCCATCTTGAGGCCTTGGAGAATGTGTATGGGAGCCCAGATTCTGATGAGGACCTATGGTGGAGAGTAAGAAATGCACAACAGTACCAAGGGAGTTGTTGTCTGTGTATGTCTCGGCTGGAAAAATTGTTGCAAGAATGCCTCAGAAAGGGTAGTTTGCCAGCGATTGAACTGGACGAACCAGACTGGACAGAATCCTTAAGTCTGCCCCTTCTCAGAACTGCTGTTGCTTCAGTTCGCCTGGCAAATCGACTGGAATCCCCACCCTCCTATGATGAGTTAATGAGAGAAATTCGAGAGTTGAGAAAAAGCGCCTCTGGAGGTACCTGCACCAACAGCTGTGTACTGACCGAGTGACTGAGGTGACCCATCAAGTGAAGTTCAGGGCAGAGGTTGACAGTCAATGAGTGCTCTGACAAGGAAAAGATATGCCACAATGGGGCGAACTGTTGAGAGAGATCCGGAATTCAAAAACAGTCCCTTTATGAAGGCCACGCCTGCAGTCGGGCCCTGACCTATATCCGACTGCATCTGCTATGGGGTGGGGTACCCACCCATGTATCTCCTGCTGATAACAGCTCCAAACTCAATTCCTTGACCATGGAAGTGGAGAAACTGACGAGATGTCTCCAAATGCTTATCACGCCAGACAGAGATGGCACCCAGGTTTCCAGTTAGTAATACCCCCCTGGCTCCCAGTGTGCCGGCCAGCTCAAACTCAGAAAGTATGTTTTGCTATAATTGTGGGAAAGATGGGCACATGAAAGGGAATGCCAGTCCCCAAAAGACACTGACAAAGTTGCATATAGGCTACAAGGAGAGCTTCGGAGAAGAAATCAGTGGTTAAGAGGTGCAAGACGCATGATCCCAGTGAGGCACCAAAATGCTAATTCACGTCCTTTTGTGGCAAGGTCAGTTGCCAGGCCCCACTACCGCTCTCCAGACTGGTCCAGAATAGTGGGTCCCTCCATGGAGACCACTGTAAAGGTGAATGGAGTGTCTACAAGAGCTGTATTAGACAGTGGCTCCCAAGTGACAATTATGTTCCAGGATTGGTATCAGAAGCATTTGTCAGACGTACCCTTACAACCATTAGAAGGACTGCATGTATGGGGGTTAAGTGAGGAGGCCTACCCCTATTCCGGGTATATCCGAATTTGGCTGTCTTTCCCCACCTCCGTGGCTGGAGTGGCCGAACAAGTAGAGACCCTAGCCTTAGTGTGTCCCCCCACTGGACTGTATGATGGTGTCCCTTTGTTGATTGGAACAAATGCTCATATGTTCGGAAGGCTGGCACAGTTGTGTTAGGAAAACAGGGGTCAAAGACTAGTAGAGCTTTAAGAGTTCCGCTTTAATTAAGAAGGCCTATGAGGCACAGAGAGATGCTGAAAAACAGAACCAGAGGAACCGGTCGGAATTGTATGGAAGAAGGATCCTGAGTCTCTGATCCTGGCGCCAAATGCCCAGTGTACCTTACAGGAGAGGTCCGTATCAGAAAGGATGTTAAGAATAAAATATTAATGTTGGATGCACTAGGCGATGGAAAATTGCCAGAGGGACTGCTGGTCATTTAGTATTTTGCCCGCTAGAGCCCATGCTTATGCCAGAAGGGTAATGGTCCAAGTTCATAATGTGTCTGAAAGAGACATTCGAGTAAACAGAGGTTGCATCCTGGCTAATGTGCATTGTGCAGACACTGCAGTGCTACCCAGCAGCAAGAGTTCAAGGAAGAATGACAGAGTAACGCCTGACTTGTTTGATTTCGGCGACTCCCGCTGCCAGCTGAATGGAAAGTGAGGATCAGTGAGAAGCTTGCCCAGAGAGACCAGGTGTTTTCTTTAAAGGAATGGGATGTGGATGCGTAAGGAGCTGAGCACAATATCCAGCTGCATGGAAAGACCATTTCGTGAGAGGTCTCGACGCCTGGCACCTGCTGACATAGATGATGTGAGACGGCATCTGCAAGAGATGTTAGCTGCTGGTGTAATACAAGAATCCAGAAGCCCTTATGCTTCCCCATTGTGGTAGTGAGGAAAAAGAATGGAACAGTAAGGATGTGTGTGGATTATCGCACCTTAAACCGGCGGACTATCCCTGATCAGTACACAATGCCCGGATTCAGGATGCTTTGGACTGCCTAAACGGGAGCAAGTGGTTCTCTGTGCTGGATCTCCGCAGTGGGTACTACCAGATCCCGATGGCCCCAGAGGACCGTGAGAAGACGGCCTTTATCTCTCCGCTTGGCTTCTATGAATTCATGAGGATGCCTCAAGGGATTTCAGGTGCCCAGCCACTTTTCAACGATTGATGGAGCGTGCAGTGGGGACATGAACTTACTAGAGTGCCTGGTATACCTAGATGATGTTATTGTGTTTGGCAGCTCACTGGAGGAACATGAGAGCAGATTATTTAAGGTATTGGACCGACTGGAGGACTTTGGCCTTAAACTGTCCATTGATAAGTGTCAATTCTTTCAAACATCAGTAAAGTATGTGGGACACATAGTATCCACCGAGGAATAGAGACCGACCCAAGTAAAGTTGAGGCCTTGACCACCTGGCCACAGCCAAAAATCTAAAGAACTGCAAAGATTCCTGGGATTCTGTGGTTATTATCGGGCGCTTCATCAGGACTATTCAAGAGTGATCCGCCCTTTACTTAACCTTACTCAAGGGTATCCCCCAACCCACAAAAATACCAAAAGTCAGCGCCCTCAAGACTGAAAGAGTGTATTTTCATCCGAGTGAAGTATTTGAGGCCGCTGGACTCCTGATTGTGAGACTGCTTTTCATGAGATCATATATCAACTTACCCATGCTCAAGTAGCCAGCTATGCCGATCCAAGAAAACCTTCGTCCTGCACACTGATGCTAGCTTGCAAGGGTTAGACAGTTGTACCAAGAGCACGAGAATGGCCTGAGACCAGTGGCTCTTGCCAGTAGAAGCCTGACCCCATCCGAAAAGAACTATCCTGTACATAAGTTAGAGTTCCTAGCTTTGAAGTGGGCTATTGTTGACCAATTCCATGAGTACTTGTATGGGGCAAAATACTAGTAAAACTGACAATAATCCTTTGACCTATGTGCAGACCTCAGCTGATTGGATGCAACTGGCCATAGGTGGCTTTCTGCATTATCTACATATGACTATGCTCTCGAATACCGAGCAGGTCTGAACCATAGATGCTGATGTCTCTCCCGAGGCCTGTTCCCCAGAATGATTGGGTCCGATTATGAACCTGACATTCGGCACTCTGCCGGAAGTTTGACAGGGAGGAACAATGTTCCACGGACGCAGTGGACTGCATAGTGGATTGCTTGGGAGCCTCTGAGAATTGCATACCTGCTGCTTATTGCCACTTTTTCAATAGACATTGGTGCACTGCCTCAGCTGGACAATGACAGTATTTGGGGGCTCAACTCACGATCCCATGATCAAAGCAGCTTTAGAAGCCTCTATGCAGGAAAAGATGTGTCCAAATTACGCTCCACTGATTTGAGAACTGCACTGTTATACAAAGAAGGTCCTAAGTTGAAACTGATCAATAAACTGTTATACAGAGAAACAGTAGACAGAGGGGGACAAGTAGACAAACAACAACTAGTGCTGCCCACTGCCTTTCGAGACTCAGTACTGAGGTCCTTGCACAACCACATGGGGCACCTTGTAAGAGACAGAACACTTGACTTGGTGAGATCCAGATTCTATTGGCCTAAGATGGGGCTGATGTGGAGCAACACATTCGAATCTAGAGTCGCTAGCTTACAGAGGAAAGCTTTTCCCAGAGGGCTGCCCCCTTGTTAACATCACCACCAGTGCACCCATGGAGCTGGTCTGTATTGATTTTCTGAGTTTGGAGTCAGATCAAAGAAATATCAGTAAATGTGCTGGTGGTCACTGACCATTTTCACGAGATATGCCCAAGCTTTCCCCACCAAAGACCAGAAAGCATCCACTGTGGCCAAAGTACTTGTAGAAAACTTTTTGTTCACTATGGGGCTCCACAAAGAATCCATTCTGATCAAGGAGAGACTTTGAGAGTCGCCTGATCAAAGAGATGCTTTCTCGTGGGGAGTGCGAAAGTCCAGAACCACTCCCTACCACCCCCCAGGGGACCCACAGCCTGAACGTTTCAACGCACTTTGCTAGATATGCTAGGCACCTGCACCCAAAGGACAAGCCTCTAGATGGAGCCAACAAATTAGCACCCTGGTACATGCTTATAACTGCACCAAAAGTGATGCCACTGATTCTCCCTACCGCTTGATGTTTGGAAGAGAAGCTCGACTACCAGTAGATGTGTGTTTTGGGGTCTCTCCTGATGGGGTTCAAGCTGACAACTATTTACAGTATGTGCAAAAGTTAAAGGCCCAGCTAACTCATGCGTACCAACTGGCTCAAACCATGGCTGCCAAAAGAAATCTGTCCAACAAAGAATGGTATGATAAAAAGGTGAAAGCACAGGAACTCCAGGAGGGAGATCGGGTATTGCTAAGAAATCTGGGACTGCATGGCAAGCACAAGATTGCTGACAGATGGCTACCATCTCCCTCACATTGTAGTGGGCAAACTAAATGATCTGCCAGTGTACAAAGTAAGGCCTGAGAATAATTCAAAAGATGTAAAAACAATGCATAGAAATCATTTACGCCCATTGACAAATCTTAATTGAGTCTGAGCCCCTAGAAGACGCCCCTCTGGACCAGTGACTAGAGCTGCTGCTAAGAAAAGATCAAGAAAGTCTGCACCTACAGAAGCAAAGTTAAAGTGTCCTCCACAAGTCCCAGTTGAGCATGACTGTCAGTCCATATCGGAAGAAAGTGAGAGTGACTTTGAATACTATCCTTCTTACGAACTGAGTCAATTGTTTCGGGCAATCCCTAGTCAATACTGAGATGAAGCTGGGCCTCTGGACTGTCTAAGCCTCAGCTTCATCCCTGGAGCCAATGCTCCCAGAAAGGAAGTGCAAAGCATCAGATCAGATGAAATGGAATCATTGTGCATGGTTGAACTATTTGAGCTTAGGGAGGAAAAATGATAGATTGGGGCAGACTGGTGATACACCTGAACAAGAAGAGTATTTTGAGTGCCCTGACAGTCCACCTGCCAGTGTCCGAAAAGCTCTCCATGCAGCCAAATGTTGTGGACTCAGAAACTGTAACTCCTGGAGCTGAAAGTGCCCCAAGTTCTAGCCTCTACCCCCATGGAGACTCCCTGACAAGTGAGGACAATGCTGAAATGAGGCTCAGAATGCAGAGACTATAACAGTTCCCCTAGAAAGACTGGTCGAGCTGTAAGCCTGTGGTGCACCTCAGTTATGGATTCACTTGGGAGGCCTGTGGATTTGCCTCTCAATGTTGTCCATAAAGGATGTATGTCCCCGAGCTCATTGCCCAAACTGAGCGTCAGTGCTAACTCCAAGTTACTTGTGTTGCCCTCTAAGTATGGTGCCCTGCCCCATCCAGCCCCAAGGTAACTGATAGGGAAGGGGCCCCTCTTTCAGGTTTCATGTACAGAGGTAATCACTTGAGTTATGGTACAATGTGTATGTAATACTGTGTAAAGAGTGACGACTGCAATGTTTCAGAAATGTGTTCTTGGTAAAATGATATATTGACTGATGATTACATGTGCGAGCCTAATGCAAATGTATATGGTTGCAGTTGAAACTTATGGGTACTTGCTTGACGCCGGACGCCAAGCTTTCCCAGGCCAGGAAGGGTGTAACCCCCGCAAATGGGGGTTCCAAAAGACTTCCAGGAGCCTTGCTTGAATGCTCCAAGCCTGAATGGTGTTTGGCATTTAAGCCATTTATCAGTGAGTGTTTTAGAACCTCTGGTACTGTCTCTTTAAGAGCTGTCTGCTTGCAGACATAATTAGTTGTATGGGGACTGTGTGTTTCTTTGATTGAGTACCACCTCAAGCTGCTGCCAATTCACTTCATTTTGCAGTCACTAGAGTGCAAAGGAACCTATCTGACAGATGTAACTGTTTGCCAGAAATTATTTAGAGTAATAATGAAATTACAGTTTGTCTAACCTGCTTTCTTTGCAGTCAGAACTGTGTCTGCTAGTTCCCCATTCTAGTTTTGAACTGCTGAACTGGACCAATCAGTGTGGGGTAAGCTAGTCTCTAAAATGGTGCCTTGACGAATCAGAACTTGGACTCATAATCTGAGCCAGCCACAAGAGGATTGTATGGGCAGTGACTCTGGGAGATGTAGTTTGGACTTCAGTGCCTTTTGGACCAACAGCAGCAGTCTATTGTGAGTGACAGCCAATCCAGTCAAGAACTGGGAGGAACTCAAAGGAAGTGCCAGTTTTGTCGGTTGGAGTTTCAGTTGAGCTTTGGCAGTGAAGAAGGAAGGAGCCCTGTGCTTTTCAGTGTGCAGTTTTAGTCAAAAACGTGTGTAAGGCCCAGAGTTCCGGTCTGCAACTTGTTAGGACTGAATCCGTCCTGTGAAAAGAATCAAAGGATCTCTGAAGAGTAGAAACCAGGCTCACCCTGTAGAAGACTGGAGGTTGCTGAAAATTACACTCGGTCTGTCAGGAACTGAATCTGCTGTGTGTTCTCCCGGTATTGTGCAGTAATTACGATCGGGATACAGATGCAGCCTCCGGGTATAGTGCTTCTTTTATATGGATGTGTGAAGAGGTTTGTGCACCTCATAGTGAGCCCTGCTGACATTGAAGGACCCTATCTTATTTGGAGGTCGTGAGTACTAATTCAGGGTCGCCTCGTTGAATTGCCACATTAAATCCAAATGGAATTACTGTACAGCTGACTGTTTAATTTCTCCTTTTCTCTGTGTGAAAGGGCCTCTACCAGCTGCCAATGTTTGACTAGCTACTAGGGCTTGGGTACCCAGGGACAGTAACTGATAGGGATAGGCCTGTGCACAGAGCCATAGGTAGATTATTAAAGTGATAAGCTAATTAACCTGATTTCCCTGTCCTTGTTATATCCCCTAAATAAATCAGAGCTGCTTGTTTCAGCAAAGTTATACTGCCTGAGGTATTTGTCTATGTTAAAGTACTGTACTGTGATTGTTGCACTGTATCTCATTTCAGGAGGTCCCAGTGCCGGAAACCAGACCTGGGGGTAAGTGTATACTGTGAAGGTAATTCTGATATATTGTGTGGGCCACTAGTGGGAAGAAAGGGGTTGCAGTGTCCCAGAGGGCTGTGACCAACTTAGTTTAACTATTGCAAACCCTGACCTCTGGGTGGAGGCACCCGCCATTGGATCCAGGCCCCTCAACCTGTTAGTGGCAAATCAGGCAGGGGTAGTAGCCCTTGGGATAGCGCCATCTAGGGGTTACATAAAACAAAGGTTCTGTAATATTAATAGAGAAATAAAGAATTGTGGAGACCAAATACTGTACTGTTGTTAATTTCAACTTATGTTTAGAGGAATTGTGAGTTATTTGAAAAAGTGCAAGGGCGCCAATATTTTTGGCCACGACTGTATATGAAGATGTTCTACCCTCAGATCAGAAGCTCCTTCCTACAGTTCTGCCTACATAAATATAAATAAAACTGCCTCCTAAGCTTTTTGCGGACTCTCCCAACGCAGGAAATCAAATCCCTTGTTATCTGCAACAGGGCTGAACACTATGTGCTCTTTTCTTTTTTTCATCTAGGTTTTTGTGGCCTGGACGGCTGCATGTCCACAGGAATGTACCCTGGTCAGGCAGAAACCGCCATCATGTAGACAGCTGCTGGATTTTTATCCCTTTTGTTTTCTTTCTTCCTTCCCTCCCTCCTTCCTTGGCTGGGGTGATGCCTCTTGCGGCCTTGCACAATAACAGTGTGGTATGTTGCAGGAACAAACTCCCTGGTCCAGCTGCAGGGGTCGCTGTGGTGGCAGAAACTGCCACCAACCTTCCCTAGCTGAGACACACTGCTGAATGACAGCTGTGTCAGCATTGCCCTGCCTCCCAAAGTAACGTCCAAGCTCGCTTCTGAACCTGGGTTTTCAGCACGGTAGTGCGACGCCTTGCTGCTGTGCCTTCAGACGGCCTTCTAGGTACAGTACTCTCTCTTTTTTGAGCATCTTGCAAAACATTGACTCTTGACCCCTGCTTTCATAATTTTAACCCTATTAGTACAGGTTGGTAGTAACTACAGAATGACACCCCACTTTTGAAGGAAGGACTACTTAAGACTGGTGCCTGCTACCTAAAGGTGGATCTGTTTGTCATTGGCAGACCTTATCTTATCCCTATGCTCCAGGGACCCAGACTGAATAGCATGAAGAATAGACTCTGTTGTTTCAGCAGTGCATGAAGCTCTGAAACACCTTCCCTTCTTTGCTGCTTTTAGAGGCTGACTTTCAGAGTGCAAACTGAACTGAACCGATGATATTTGGTTTACCCATTACTGTCCAAGAACACTGTTTCTCAGATCTCAAGGACCTGGCTGTTTAGCTATGCTTTCCTTTCTGAATTGGAAAGATCTGCTAATCCAGGGCTCTCTTCCAACCCACAACTGAACAAACTGAACCCCAAGGCCTGAAAGTTGTTAAGGGAAAATTTACTGTGTTGGGGCATTCCTCTTCAGTGGTAGACATGTTGCTGAAAACATGAAAAGGATTCCACATTTAGGGTGTATTAATGAGTACGGAATACATTTTCAGGGCCAAAGGGCTGCATCCAAAAAGGGAATGGATACCATGGTGTTTGACTTACTTGAGATTCTAACAATTTCATAAAGGCCAGTCTTGACATTAAAGCAGTAATGTATGTTTACGTTGAAAATGTTGACGTATATCTTTTTTTTGTATTTTAGATTGCCCTTTTCTCCTGTCTTGTAAAAGGCCCCATGTCCCCATTTCGAGTCAGGTTTAGCATCTTTTTTTTTGCTTTTAACTGATTGATTAAAGAAGTGATCCTTTAAATATGACTACTCTCGGGTTTTTATCTGTATTTTCAACTGTTTTTGAACATCTGGAGCCTGATATTCAAAAGTTTGCATGGGTGCTAATGGGTCTTTGCCTGCGCAAACCGGGGTTTGCACTGGATCCCCATATTCAAAAGGGGCTGTTGCATGGGCAAAGAGAGTTAGTGTCTGTGCAAAACATAATGTATGCATGAAGGCAAGTGGAGAGGCATGGCCATGAATATGCATGCTACCCCATATTTAGTAGCTTTGCATTGCACAAAAGTGTTTAGCATGCTTCTGTTGCACAGCGCAAAAACTACTGAACAAAACCCTGACTTAAATCCAGGCAATCCTGACGGCTGCCGGAGATAATGCAGCCACCTAGCTAGTTGGCTGCTGGGGGGACACAACTTCCACCTGTCATCCCTGCCCCCCCAGACCATTGTATAAGAAATATTATCCTTTGTGCTATTGGTCCCCCCCTCGGCCAGTTACTCAATTCTGATTACTGGCCCGTTCTGTAAGAAATGTCCCTTGTGCTAGTGCCCCCATCAAAGCATACCGATCGTGAAGCTGCTCTCTAAGAAATATCCCTGGTACTAGTGGTTCTCTACCACCACCACCCTTCGCTGGCCTGTTCTGTAAGAAATAGTGTCCCTGGAGCTAGTCTCTCCCGCATGGCTAGCCCATTCTGTAAGAAATAGTATTCTGAAGCTAGACCCTCCCCGTGGATCGCTGGCCCATTCTGTATATTAATATATCCCTGGTGCTTGTGGTCTCTCCCCCTGCCCCTCCCCCAATTGCCATCCCCATAAGGTGTAATTAATTAGCTAGTGGTAGTGGTACCCTCCCTCCTTCCAGTCTCAGCCCGTATGTTGAAATAAATTCCCTAGTGGTAGTGGTGCCCTCCCTCTGATCCCAGCCTTGATGTAAAAGTGCATATCCTCGGTGGTAGTGGCCCCCCATCACCAGTTCGGAAGTACAAACAACCCCTTCCTGACGTCCAGTGGCCCCCCCCCCGCAGCACCAGGCACCCCCCTCCCACTCATCGTATCCACATCAGTGGTGCCGTGAGTGCATATGGCAACTGGCGCAACCCTCCTCATACCTCTGTGGCCAGCCGCTGTATGTACAAGCAGTGAGCGCGCCTGTTGGAGAAATTAATGCTTCTCACAACTTAGTTGTTTTTTCACATTTTGATGCCAGATTTCCAACATAGTCGTTTTATGACTCCATGTTACGATCAAGACAGGTGAAATTTTTTAGATCCCATCTGAAAGGTGATTTCACAGAGTGACTGTAAAAACATGTTTTGGAGAGTATTTATAAAATAACACCCGTCATGTTCATCAGGTGGGGAAACAAAAGGGCTATGTTGCATTGACACTTGGGACCAAAATTTGCAAAAATCACAGTTACGAATAAACATTGACAAAATTCAACATACCCTCATAGCTTCATTGTTTTTTGACATTTTGACGCCAAATTTTCAACATTGTCTTTTTTGTGAGACCAAACAAAAGGTTCTTAAGAGTGACCACTGCGGCCGTCATGTAAAGTACACACAGTTCGTCCACACTGTGCTAGAAAGCAGTGTTCACCACTGGTTTAGCTCAATAGTGTGCCAGATTTATTAATCTATGCAACAAAAACAACAAAGCAGCAGAAATGGTTGTCTGCAAACCAGCCTGATGTTTTGCGCCAAATACGTGCACATTTTCAAAGGCTCATGTCATAGGTAGGCTGCAGGTATAAATAAATATTTAAAGAGACAGTGTAAAAATTCACATGCTGTGTATCAAAACAAGGTGATCTTAAAAAGATGTAAGTGCAACCTACTATGTTAAAAACCGCAATATCCAGTATAACTATAAATATTCACAAAGACGTAACATAATTCTCTATGGCTCGTTGTCCTATAAAAGTGGCTAGTTGCCAAAGACATTTCAATCCATTTCTACTATCTCCGCCTGACATATTAGTCAGGAGGCAGTTTATGTTAATATACCTTTTGGGTGGGAGGGGGGATGCCAACAGCAAGCTTGGGCACCCGCTGCCAGTGATGTTAAGCGTGAAGATCGGGCAGGAGGGGGGATACTGTTGGCGGGGTTGAATGACCACCTGCTGCCAGTTATGATTTCAGTTGGATTGAGTGGGAGGGCGAATACAATGTCAGCTGGATTGGGGTTGGGGGAAGAGACCAAAGATAATGCCCTGTTGGTATGCAAATGATCGAAAACTGCATATGATAGGATTGGCTTTGTTCTGTCATATATAAGAAGTTTCGGCCCATCAGTAAGCAAAACACCATCCTCACCAGCCTCATGCCAAAATGCTGCTCAGAGCCCAGCCTCTGCAACGCTCAACTCCATTGGCTCCAAAACACTCACACCTTCACAAGCCATACAGTGCTGCATGCCGCCAGTATTTGCTTTGTGCATGTGTGCAAGCAAACCTAATGAGGCATTTAGTATTGTACAGGCAGATACTTCAGACTCTACTAACTTTAGGCACCAAACAACAGTGATAGGCTGTCCCAGAAAACAACCCCTTAGAAAAGAATGAAACATTATATTCCTTTCAGAACCCATTGTTCCCCATTTGTGATTTAAGCACCGTGGGTCACTACCATGCATTTTTTTTTCAACTACCACCATACATTTTATTTTACCATCGGCCTATATTTTTGGTTATCACATTAATGTATTTTTATAAAATCACGTAAAATTGTCTTTACCTCCATACTTTTTTCACTGTTACCCCTCTCATTATACCAATGGGCTGGCAGTATAGCCTAGAGGTTAGAGAGTAACGAGCCATGAACAAGCTTGGTACATTCACAGCTCAAGTCCCACAACCTCTACTTGCATACTGTGTGAGTATGAGCAAGTCACTTAACCTCCAGTGCTCCCAGGTCACCCCTGTAAATAGGCCTTGTGCGCAGTGGGCCTTTCCTGGTTACTGAGAATAAAAACCACCACAAAAAAAAACTCCATACGTATAATTAGAAAACATTTATGCACATACAGGTACACAGTGCATATAGGAGGTTCCAGGATGATGTGCCCAGGGCCCCAGTCACCACAACCACTGCCCAGGAGCTGTATTTTCAGGCAGTGGGGAACTCAAGCCTGCCGTGGTTTAAGAACTTGGTTTTGTTACTGGTACTATTAATCAGTAAGGGAACTGAAACTGTAGCTGTGCATTTTGATGTACCAGGCACGTGGTGTTTCACTAAGCCTTTGGGAAAGGGAAGCAACCCTGCCCTGTTCAGTCATTGCATGTCACTGGAGTCACTGTCTGTGCTGGCAAGTGATGCAGAGGAGGTAGTTTTCCTTTTTTTAAATTGTTTATCCGCTTTGGTCACCAAATGCGCCCTCCTGTGCAAGGCCAGCTCCTAGGAAGTCCCATCAATGGAGGGTGGTTGATGCTTGTTCTGGCAGGGCCCAGTATAGACATCATGCTGCGGGGCGGAGTTCCCTTCTGTTTTTCTAGTCAACGTGGGGAGCCGATGATGAGGACTCCAAACACACACACACACACACACACACATGCACATGAGTGCTAGCATACAAAGCCATCTTGTGCCCCCTCCTCTCTCCAGCTGCATTGGCACCTGTGGTCACGTAGGTGGAAATGCAGCATTCTGCCCTCCCTCCCTCCCCAGAGGAGAAAAGCGTCCTCTGTGATGCTTATTACTTCACTCGCCCGCTGACCCTCCAACATCCCGGCCTCATTTCCAAGCCCAGGTTAATGTCATTGCAAGCAGCAGTGCTGTTGCTGCTCAGGTAGGCTGGCTAGTGGATAATTTTCAGCACCACCACAGCCCATCACCACCTTTGGATGTCACTGTAGGATACTTGTCTAACCAGCTAATAACAAGAGAGAAGCAGTGATAGCAGGAACATTGGGAATAAATAGGTCAGTAGTGATGGAGGGTGTGAGCGGTGATGTCATGTCAAAAACAACATTTAGGGCCAGGAAGCATTTTTTCACTGAGAGGGTGGTGGAGCCGTGGAATGCACTTCCAGGGAGGCTGGTGGAGGAGGGCACAGTGGAGGGCTTTAAGAAGGAGTGGGACAGGTACAAGGGGAAACTGAATCTAGGGAAGACACTCTTGGGGGATGGGGGGTTGGTGAGGCGGGCAGCCATTAGGTTGCTGGCTTTCGAGCAGACAAGACAGACCATTTGGCCTATTCTGCTGGCTTTTAGTATGTTAGTATATTCAATTATGGACAAATGTGGAGTGCAAAAGTTTGCACTGTTGTTGCCCTTGCGCCTGACCTGGAAGTTGCTATATTTATTTATTTATTTGTTTATTTTATTTTACTTTTGGTAACCGGTGGGTGCACTAGGCATAGCAATGCTTATTTTCAGGCACGACCCAGGAGGGTACAAGTAGGAGTACAATAACAACAAACAGTTTGTAAACAGTACAACAATAGGTGAAACAGCGGGTACAGGTCCAATACAATTTTACAGTAAAATAGAAATACAGTTGAGAAAATTGTGAAGAAATAACAAGTGCAAGTTCACCAAATATTCGTGATACAAAATGGAAGTGATAGCATTACAAAGTACAATAAAAGTGCAGTTAAAATTGGAAACAAGTAGAAACACAATAGATCAATTTCAGTCGGACAGTGCACCGGCACTATCTGACTGAATATAGGGCCACGTTGATGCAGCGCAAAGGTAAGTAACACTGTCCCAAAATGGACCTGGGCTATATACAGCCCATAGGGAACTGTGCCCCCAGACAAGATAGCACAGGGAGCCACGGCACGATATTCAGTCGCAAATACAAATGATCCCATTGGGCATGCAAAGTGCTAAGGGGCCACATGCATGCCCATTATGGGCTCATTTGCATTGGAAGTGGTGCCAGATTTGTGCCCATCCTGTGGCTGCCCACCACATCAGGCATGGTGGCGAGAACCCCCCCCACCCCAAACATCCGTCCCCTGATGCAAATGTCCTCCCTGGTGTCCAGTGGCATCCCCCATCCTCAATCACCCACCCCTGTAATTGATGTAATGTCCGTGGTGTCTAGTGGCATCTTCACCCTCCGATCACCTGTCCCTGTGCTAGTCTTTTGTTCCCTGGTGTCTAGTGGCACCCTCTGCCCACCAAGCACACCACCCAGCCAACTCCCCCCATACCTCTGTAGTTGGTGTGATGTGGAGGGTCCGATACGGTGACTAGCACTGCCTCCCTCTCATTGCCATGGCTAGCCACCCTATGGGATGACAGGGAGTGCACATACAGAATACAGTATACTGTGCATCATATTTCAGAGCCCACTCAATTCATCCCTTCCTCCACCAACGATTCTTTCCTTGTCTGACTTGTCTTATATCACCCCCACTGGATTATCTATGCAGGCACCCTCCCTGACACTGTCAGTGACCACTGTTTGGTTTATAGTGTATGGAAGGTCCACCGCTCAAAAGCCCCCCACCCCAAGTCATCCAGCTTTGGTTGTTCAGGTCGCTCAACCTATTCACCATTCCAAGCTTATTATTTCCTTGTTACTGACTGGGCTTTTATTCCATCCCACAATGTGGACAATGCTGTAACCCAATTTAACCCCCAGTTCACCTCAGTGTGGTATAAACACACCCTACTTTGCAAATCTTGAGCTAGGGGTTCCCATCTCCCCAGGGTTACCACTAAACTCACCTTCTGCTTGCAAACCAGAGACTCTGCCTGGCATATATTCAAATCCATGGGTTGACTGATTGACCGTCAGAGGAATAAAACACTCCAAATTGCCTGCACCTATGCCACCAGATAGACCAAAGCCAACTACTTCACCTTTAAACAAATTTTAACTCCCCTTCTAAATTTTCCTCCATGCACTTTTCAACCCCTCTCCCAGTCATCTCCTCTCCCCTGGAGGTAGCTTCAACTTTCAACCACTTTTTCTGTACTTGCACCCACTTCCTCCTCCCTTCCTCTACTCATCCATCCTCCAACCTTCACTCCTGTGCCAGCCTTCTATTTCTGCCCTACCTCTAGCTCTGCTAACCTCTCTCTCTTGCTCTCCATAGGGTTGCAGTCCAGATAGGCTTGATCCCAAGTTCCTTAGTGTTTCAGATCCTGCTATAGCCTCCTCCTAACTGATCTCTTTAGTTTCTCTCTCCGCTTCGGCACAGTTCCTAAAGCATAGAAGGTTGCTTAGGTCATCCCCCTTCACAAGGGGAGTGACTAGGCTTTCCCTTAGAACTGCTGCCCTATCTCCCTCCTTCCTTCCCTTGTTAAGCTACAAAAATCTCTTGTTCTTTCTCAGTTCTCTACTTTACTCCTCTGCCTTCCCTTACCCCCTACTAGTCTGGCTTACGCAAATCTCACTTCAGCACCACTACCCTTCTTTGACTCACTGAATTGGTCCTTAAAGGAAAACTACACCCTCATATCATGTACATTTTGTTTCCATGTCAGCAAACAACTCTTTCTAAGGATGTGGATATGATGTTCTAGCCATACTTTATGGCAGTGTCCTTTCCCTTTAAGATGTGCCAGAAAGTCTTCAAGCTGGCTTCTCCCACCCACCCACCTGGGTGGTAACTCCCTCGACTCCGCCCCAGACGCCAGATCTTCCTTTCCGCTGGAAGAAGCAGGTTCCCTCCTTACCGCTCCCACGTTGAGTAGGCCCTAGTGCTTAAATTCTTCAGACGTAATTCCAAACCAACGCTTGCGAGTTTTGTCTTCAACTCGATCTTCAATCGTGACTGCAGTGGAGGATGAGTCCGCTCCTTGGTTCCGCCGGTGCCTTCACTGGCAGAAGGTGTCCAGGACCAACCCGCACACCACGTGTGTCTACTGCCTAGGGCATGCCCACGATCCCCAGGCCTGCAACTTTTGCCACTCGTTTCACCCAGTTGTCCTGGAGGACTGTCTCGCCTGCCTGATACTGAGCCACCTGGCACAACGGAACCTGCTGGTCAAATCCAAAGATGCCCATTGGGTGGTCTCCGCGGTTGCGGGGTCCGCTGGGCAGCTTGCGGCCTTCAAAGAGGAGGCGGCCCAGGCTGCAGCCTATTCCTCCTTGACTTCTGCCTTCATGCCTCTTCAGCTGGGCTCAACTTTTACAGGCTGCTTCAAGGAATTGTGCCAGTCTCTGCCGACCTTCGGTCAGGGACCCACTGGCAAATCTAAATCTAAAAAAAGAGTCTAAGAAAGAAAAGACTCATAGTCGATCATGGGATCAGGAGCACTCTCGGTTGAGGGCCTCTGATTCTCGCGCTTCTCCAGATTTGACTTTGGTGGAATCCTCGGCCTTGGCCCGCTGGCTCCATGGTGACCCCATGGGGCCTGTTGGCCAAATCGCTGGTTAAAGTCCCAGCCAAGATTTTTCTCAAACCGACTGACCAGCTGTCAGCCAAAGAAGCCAATACTTCCTTTTCTAGGACCCTGGTCCTGATGCAGACCATTGGAGGGACGGATCAGTCCGCTGACCCGCTGCCTCTGGGCCATGATCCTGACCAGGAGGAGCCTTGGCAATCGCCGACTTCCTCCGAACCCCGCCACCGGTCCTCCGGGGGGCCGAGGTCTTGGTCTGTGTCTCAGTCTTTTCCCCATGCGTCAAGCTGGTCCCACTGTCATCGGCACTCCCACTTTCAGCGCCACGGGAATTCTTCGTCCTCATCCTCCTCGGGTGAGGAGAGGCTTCGACGCAAGTTGTATTGACGCTACGAGGACTTGATGTGGCAACAGTTGGTGTTTACTGACGCCAAACCTACTCCGGTTTCTATGCCAGCCATCATTTGGCTATTGCCCGGAAGGCCGACGCCAACTCCACCAACAGAACCGATTAAGATGGTCCTGACTTGGCCGACTCCAGCTTCTTTGTTGATTGTGGTGGAACTGCCACCTAAATAGCCACTCCGACTAAGGAATCTCAGCTGGCCAAGGGGCTTCCCCATTGGCTGTTGGTCACCATCACCTCTGACCGTCTGCAGAGGGTCAGTGGGAACTCTAGCAGTCAACCACTTTTTGACGACTCTTTGGAGTCCGAGGGTTCCTCCCTTCACTCCTGTCCAGTTGACGTGGAGCCCGTGGGGATCTCTCGACGGACGAAGGTCCATCCTCTTTCATGGGCCTCCTCCGTTTGATCTCTGAGACGACAGGTATGAAGATGGAGCCTGTCCAGAAACGGGCTCGGTACCCGTTGACTGAGATAGATCCTCAATCAGGGAGACTCTCCGACAGAGGCTTTCTTGGCCCTGCCCTGGAGCTCTGGCAGTGCCCCGCTTCCTGCCCCTCGCCTTCAGCCCGGATGGCCTACAAGTATGCAGTACCCACAGGATCCCTTTCGGGATTCACAGAGCACCCCTTGGCCAAGGGGCTGGTGGCCGACTCTGTGTTCCAGCACTCCGGCAACACCAGGGGTGTTGACCAGCCGCCTGCTAAGGAGTCCACGAAGCTGGACCTTACAGCTAAGAAGGTCTGTGCTGCCTCCTCACTTGGCCTCCGCCAGGTGAGCTTAGCCTTCCTCATGGTCCACTTCTCCCATGCTCTGCTGGACACCTTAGATGGGGTGCTTCCTCATCTGCTTGCGGACCTTCAGACCTTGGTCAGTCAGGTCCAAGACCAGGGCCAGGCTGTGGCCAAGCAACAGCTCCAGACTGCCATGGCATCGGGGACTCCTGTGCCCACTCTATGGCAGCCTCAGTGGCCACAGGGCTTGGCTGAAGATCTTGACCTTCACGGCGGACACTCGGCACAAGCTGGCAGATGTTCCTTTCCCAGGCACTGACCTGCTTGGACCTGTAGGTTGAGACCCACCTCATATGCATCGAGACTGGGAGTGACCACAATACTGTCTGGTTTCAAATAAGCATTGGGGGAGTGGGGGTGAGATCTAGGACACTGGCAGTGGACTTGGGGCAGACTTTATGGGCATGGAAATATTCTCAGGATCACTTGAAGGATTACCTCAACAACAAGTGTGGAAAGGAGATGGGAGGTCATAAACGGGACTTCATGAGGCAGTCAGGATCTGCGCTAAGTTGAAACGTAAGGGAGCAAGGTCACATAAACCATGCTGGTGGTCCAGTGAGGTCCAGGTAGCAGTCAGAGAAAAGAAGGCGCTTACAAAAATATAAAACAACAAGAGGGATAGGGATAAGGAAATGTACCAGCTTGCATCTAGAAAAGTCACCCAGAGGTGAGGGAGCAAAGTCCAGTAAAGAGCAACGCTGGCTACAGGGGATACATGGAGGGAAAAGGGTTCTTCCGTACATTGGGAGTGGAGAAAACTAAGGGCCATCTCAGCAGATTGAGATCAGAAGGAGGGTGGGTGGAAGAGGCGAGGACCAGGCAGAGGTATTTAACTAGTATTTGCCTCTGTGTTCACTAGGGAGGGGATGGGATATCTACAAAGCAAGGCACAAAGGGGATAGAAGCGGCAGGGAGTGGGATCAGGGAGCAGCAGAAATGGAGCAAAGGGAGGAAAGGTACCCAGGGTGTCACATCTGGATAAGGATAAAAAGACCAGTAAGGTGGAGGGACGGATGATGCCATCCCACCAAAAGGGTGTGGTTTGCCCTCAAGGCCCTAAAGAAAGACAATCCTGGGCGGATGGCATTCATCCGAGTACTATAGGAATTGGCGGACATACAGCTGCACACCCCTGGCGGAGCTTTTCAACAGGTCACTTGAGACAGGGAGGTACCTAGGGATTGGCGAGAGGCACATGTGGTACCAATCCATAAAGGGGCAAGGAAGTACCAGGAAACTATAGACCCATCAGTTTAACCTCGGTGGTGGGAAAATTAATGGAGAGTATACTAAAGGAACGATTGGGGTTTACTTGGAGGAGGTGGGAGGTCTGGATAGTCGCAGCATGAGTTTGTGCCAGGTAGATCATGTCAAACCAACCTTGTGGAGTTCTATGAATGGGTAACATCAGAACTGGACAGGGGTAAGCCTGTGGATGTATTATTCTTGGACTTCAGCAAGGCGTTTGACTCTGTCCCCCACAATGGTCTGGTGGAGAAACTGATGGGGTTAGGAGTAGGCCCTTTGATGGTCAGATGGATTGAAAACTGGATAGCTGGACGCACTCAGAGAGTAGTGGTCTGTGGGGAGCTCTCGAACCCCACAGAGGTTGGTAGTGGGGTACCACAGGGCTCGGTCCTGGGTCCAATCCTGTTTAATGCATACATATCAGACATCAGGATGGTATAGGGTGTGAAATGAGTCTCTTCATGGATGACTCCAAGATGGGAGCAGTAGTTGAGGGAGAAGAGGGAGGTTGGCCCTGCAAGGACCTGGACACCCTGGAAAGCTGGGCTCACACATGGAAATTAAATTTCAATATCACCAAGTGCAAGGTGTTGCATCTTGGTCGGGAAACTCTAAACACAGGTACACCCTGGGAGGGAGGTGCTGGAAGCCTCAACAGGGGAAAAGACCTAGGGGTCATGGTGGATACATGTATGAATAACACTGAGCAGTGCAGGAGAGCAGCTAGCAAGGCAAACAGGATGTTGGGATGCATCATGAGGGGATCACCTCTAGGAGCAAGGAAGTGATTCTGCCACTGTACAATGGACTGGTTAGACAACACCTGAGTACTGTGTACAGTACTGGAGACCACACTTGAAGAGGGATATACAGCTCCTGGAGAGGGTACAGAGGAGGGCAACAAAGATGATACGAGGGCTAGGAGTTTGACTTACGAGGACAGACTTGAGGAGCTCTGCCTGTTTTCATTGGAGGAGAGGAGAGACAGGGGGACATGATTGAGGTCCCAAGTACCTCAAGGGAATAAATAGGGTAAACATGGAGGGCTCTTTAGACTAAAGCAGGAGGGATCACCAGAGGGCATGGTTTGAAGTTGGAAGGTGGAAGGGTGAGGGGAAAAGAGGAGGTTTTCACTGAGAGGTGGTGGACCCTTGGAATGCTCTGCCTGGTGAGCTGGTTCAGAGATCCACAGTGGAGAGCTTTAAGAGAGGGTGGGACAGACACAGAAAGTGGATGTATCCGATGATGGCCTGTCCCGGGGGGGTGGGGATGGATGATGGGGGTTTCTGGAGCACAAGGGATGGGAGGGTCTCGGCACCCAACTAAGGATCTAGGTTCGAGCAGACTTGATAGACCATAAGGCCTAATCTGCTGGCAAATAGTATGTTAGTAAGTTCAGTGCCACCTTGGGCTCTGTGACATCTGCCCAGAAGGACTCTAAGGGCTCCAATTAGTATCAGAAACTGAAGCCCTTTCAGTCCACCTCCTCTGCTGCGGCCAAGGCAGCCCAGCAACCGGCTGGCCAGCAGGCTTAGGCCTGGTGATGTTGGCCCAGGTCGGTGGCTTCGGTTGTCCATAAGCCAGGAGGGAGAGGCTCCAATAGCCTCTCTGCCTGGCCCTTCTCCTCCAAGCCTGCTCATTGATGGAATGAGGGGTGCCTCCCTCATGCCTGTCACGCCTCCCCTAGGTCCTCCCGTGGGGGCAGGCTCCACCATTTCCTTTCTGCCTGGTCCGCTGTCACCATGGACAGGTGGGTCCTTGAGGTGGTGGGTCAGAGTCTGCTTCTGGAATTCAAGCAGCACCCTCCTTGCCAAGCCCACGTCCCATGGGAGAACTTGGTATCCGCAGACATTCTGTCAGCTCTCTTGAGATGGTATAGCCCAGCTCCTCCACAAGGATGTCGTTCCTGTCGCAGATCCTCCAGAACACCCAGCGTTTGTCTCTAGGTACTTCCTAGTGCCAAAACAGAGGGGGGCTGGTGCCCCATTCTAGATCTGTACGACCTGAACAAGTTTCTCAAATCACGCACTTTCAGGATAGTAACTCTGTCTCAGATAATACCATCTCTAGAGCAAAACATGTAGATCTTACTTTGAGAGGAAGCTCTTGCAGTAGGTAATAACATGTAAGACTGGCGCCACCTGATGGCAGATCACGGCAAAATTTTCTCCAGCAGAACCTAGGAGACCGCCCACCTCACATCGGCTCCCTCTCCCCGACGTCCCTTCCAGTATATAGGCGGTAGCGGTTCCCTCGTGCTCCAGTTCTTTTATTTATTTATTTATTTATTTATCAAGTCTAGGATTACAAATACCTTTGAGCCATGGCTCTTTTACAAAGGTTCCACATCAGAGAAATACAAATTATGGGGAACATCAAGACAGGCATTACAACAATGTGAACATTGCAAACAGAGTACAGATTAATACAGTTCAAGGGTAGCATTGTAACAGCAGCAGCTAGCGGCATTTGTCAGAGAAAATAGACAACAGATAAGAAGTGCCAGAGTCATAGGAGAGGAAGAGGTAGGGGGAAGGAATGTAGGAAGGGTGGCAGAGGGTGAAAAGTGCAGCATTGGGTATACCAAGATGTGAGGGTAGAATCCAGTGGGGGGACAACTAGAGCAGAAAGGGAAGTGGAGAAACAAGGTTAAGTTGGGCAGTCACCATTGGCTCTTGGCTAATGCTTTGCCAGTACCAACCGCTGTATTATTCAGTTCTCTTTTTTCTAACATATTTTTTCTGTATGTCCACTCAGTCGACAGAGCACACCAACAAGTGCTCCTGTGGGCGTCAAATCCCCTCTGAGGATGGTCATTCCACCTTTCTTTACTGCCTAGGCCCAGGTCACGACACCGGGGCCTGCTCTCCTTGCCAGGCCTTCAACAGTAGAACACGCATAAGGCTCCAGAAGTCCTTCCAAGCCTTCCTTGTGCAAAAGCAGTTGGCCAGAATACAGAGAGACTCCTCTTCCGAAGGGGATTCGTCGACTCCCGCCAGAAAGAAACACCAGAAAGACGAACATAGACAGAAGCTCAAGGAACGGGAGAGATCCCGCTCGAGGTCCCGGTCCTCCAGCTCGCACGTGCCATCCAAATCCAGATCCTCAGGCCATTAATTCCGCTTGACGACCCTAAAGCCCTCCACCAGAGTGGCTACTCCAGCCAAATCTTTCTCAGCTTCTCTGCAACTCATTAAGATCCGCCCTCCCCCGGGCTGCATGGGGACTTCGGTGGCCTCGGGTAAGTCCTCCTGCTCGGCCTCCGTCTCCAGTGCCAACTCCCAGGAAGGGAAAAAAGGCCTCCGGACACTCATCAGGCAGGGCCTCCTCTTTGCCTCCTAAGTATAACACCTCCGACCGCCATCCATGATAGGCGTCCGCCGGATAGGCCCTCCAAGCATTCTGACTGCCCAAAGCCCGCAGCTACTGAAGGGCATCCGTCAGCTAAGACACAGAAGCCGTCTTCAGACCACTGGACCACCGCCGGTCCCCCGGCTTCTACCCTGCTGCCGCGGCCGGTTGAGATTGTACTGACACTGGCGCCAGCTCCAACATCAACCCCCGCACAGGCCACATGCCGACCTGGCAGCCCTTGGAACCTGACAACGGCCTGCAGGAAGCTCCCCCGTCGTCGTCAGTTCAGCTGACACTGGAATGACCTAATGCCGGTGCCGATGGCTCCCAGATACTGACACCTGACCCAATGCCCGGCTCGCCCAAGCTAAATATGGCTCAGGTCAAAGACCTGTTTTCCCACTGGTGGGACAAGGTCAAGCAGGACCTGGTCCCCAAACCAGCTCCTCCTCCTCCTCCTGCACAACCTGATACAGTTCCCGAGCCACCACCAGATATTACTGAGGTTCCACAGCCGCAAGAAGAGGACACTGGCAGACCTTGTTCACCACGCAGCCCTCGGAAACACTCTGACAAGCATAAGAGGCGGCGGTCTTGCTCTCCAAATTCTTCCTGCTCGCCATCGCTGGACTGGCATAGGAGCAAAAGGAGAAGAAAGCACTCTCGCACCCCATCCTCTGATTCTTATGTCAACTCGGACTCCACCCCACCTACATCTGATGTCGAGTCTTTGCCCGGGGACACTGAGGACCAGCCAAAGTCCCCACCAGATGACCCCAGCTTTATGGAGGTCATGTGCCATATTCAGGAGAACATGGGGTAGGATACGAGCTTTTGACCCAGAACGCCTGAGGTTGGCTAAGTATTTATGCCAAAAGGATCCTAAGCCAGTGGTCATCCCACTCATGGTGGACACCTTCCAGGATGTTACCCAGGCTACTTGGAAGCACCCACATTCTTCCTCAGTGGTCCCTAAGAAGGTGCATCATCTCTACCGGGCACCTAAGGACCATTCCTTCCTGGCCGAACAGCCAGCCGCATACTCGGTGGTGATTTCAGTGGCTCGTGACCGTTCACAGAGGCCCAAACATGTGAGCACCCTGCTGCCTGACAGGGAGTTGAAGCAGCTGGATTCATTGGGCAGAAAGGTGTACATGTCTGCCACTTGCAGCCTCAGGAGTCTCAACTTCCTGGCCCATATGGTCCAGTTCCAGAATGCCCTCTGAGAACAAGAGCTGGACATTCTGCAAGGCATGCCCGACTGCCTGCAAAAGGCAGAGCTTGCAAAGTTGCTCCAGATGGGCTCTGTTGTTGGTACATACTTTTTACGATCAGCGTATGACTCTGTGGACACATCTGCAAGGGCAGTTGCCACGGGCATATGTCTCTGGCATCGCTCCAGGTTTCCGGGTTGGCTCCAGATGTTCAATTGAACATTCTGGATGCCCCCTTTAAAGGCTCCGTACTCTTTGGGGAAGAGTCTGAGAAAATAATTTCCAAACTACCAGACTCCAGTAAGGCTGTCTGTACTGTGCAGTCAATGTACCACCAGAAACACTGATAATTTTGTAGGTGTCGTTTTCATGGGCAAGGGGGTCCCGCTTTCAAAACCTGCCTCAGTGGGGAGGCTTTGGTCGAAGAGGTGGTGCCAAGGGTTCCACAGCCTCCACCTCTCGACAGGCAAAACCATCCACAGCCGCCTTTTCCCCTCCACCAAACGCATGACTACCCATGTGACCCTCCTCTCCTCGACATCCCGTCAGGAGAGCAGGTGGGAGGCCGCTTTTCTGTATACGTGGATGCATGGAGAGAAGTGACCTTTGACCAGTGGGTCCTCAAGCTCGTGGACTACGGGCACTCCATCGAGTTCAAAGAGCTCCCCCCGGACAGACCACCACCCCCATCCTGCCACCATGGGGACACAGACTCCAAATACAGCAGGAGATTCGGGCCTTGCTAGCCAAAAGGGCCATAGAACCCGTCCCCCTGGCAGAGAGCGATGCAGGGTTTTACTCCCACTTCTTCCTGGTTTTGAAGAAGACAGGGGATTTAAGACCCATTTTAGACCTCATCGACCTAAATCTATGGGTAGCCTACAAAAAATTCAGAAATATATCTCTTCCCAGTCTCCTTCCTATGGTTTCAAAGGGAGATTGGCTGGCATCAATAGACATGCAAGATGCGCATCTGCATATCTGTATCACCAAAGGACACAGATGGTTCCTGAGGTTTGAATTCGAGGGAGAACACTTTCAGTTTCGCGTTTTTCCCCTTTGGTCTCTCCTCGGTCCCAAGAGTCTTCATGAAGTACATGGCGGTGGTAGCCACAGCACTACGGAGGATGGACCACTTTGTGTTTCCCTACCTGGATGACTGGCTCTTGCTGGCTCCCTCCATGGATTGCCTGCAGGTCACGATTTGGGACACCCTTGCCCTATGTCGGCGTCTGGGTGTCACAGTCAATCCCAGCAAATCCTTTCTGATTCCCACTCAGAATCTGCAGTTCATAGGAGCTTTACTGAGCACGGTTCAAGGAAAAGTGTTTTTACCTGTAGACCTGGTGGAGCGAATTCGGGCTCTAGCCGGTATCATCTCTTCCGCCTCTCTGGTACCAGCCAGACTAATGCTCAAATTGCTGGGACACATGGCAGCGGCCATAGTCTCTGTCCCCTTCACAATACTGCAGATGAGAACGATTCAGTGGACCCTCAGGGTCCAGTGGGACCAGAATCAAGACAATCTGAATGCAAAGATCTGGATGACGGAGCCAGTCCGACGGGAACTCCTTTGGTGGGCATCATCCCCGAAGCTTCTGGAAGGAGTTCCATTTCAACCCGGAACACCTTCTCAGACAATGTCTATGGATGCATCGAATTCGGGATGGGGTGCACACTTGGGGGTCCACAGGACTCAAGGTCCCTGGTCCCCAGCAGAGGAGAACCTTCACGTCAGCGTCCTCGAGTTGAGAGCGGTCCTATATGTGCTGCACGCGCTGGAATCAGTAATGATTCTGGGTCATCTTCTTGTTGAGGCAGGCAACACTTTGGTGGTCTTTTACATCAACAAGCAAGGAGGTACCTACTCTTCCTTTCTGTCGAGAGGCCATGAGAGTTTGGGATTGGGCAATCGCTCATTGCTTGGTCATTTCCGACATTCACGTTTCGGGAATTCAGAACGTATTAGCAGTCGCTTTCAGCAGGTCGAGGTCTCCGGCCCACAAATGATCCCTTCTTCAGACAGTGGCAGACAATCTGTTCACCAGGTGGGGGACCCCAGATCTGGACCTTTTCACGACATGATCCAACGCAAAACTGCCCAATTTATGCTCGCTAGATCCAGGGCCTGGTGTTTTTTTTTGGCAAGACACGTTATCCCTCTCTTGGAAAGGGAGGTTCTTTATGCCTTCCCTCCCTTCCTGCTTTTGCAGAGGGTCCTCCTCAAAGCGCAGTCAGATGGGATTACGATGATTCTGATCGCTCCACTGTGGCCTCGGCAGATATGGTTGCCTTTGCTACAGCGTCTTTCAACGGAACCTCCTGTGCTTTTGCCGGTCTCAACACATCTTCTCTCTCAGGAGAACGGGTCCCTGATTCATCTGAACCTGTGTTCCCTCCACCTGCATGCTTGGCTCCTTGTCGTCGAGGCACAGGTCAGGAAGCATAGAGAAAACCCAGGAGCAGTTGTAAAATTCCACAAAACTATTTATTTGTAGCAGTAACATAAAATAAAAGAAACCTGTTCAGAATAACTATGTACAGAAGCAAAAATAAAATCTTTCTTGTAAAAAAAAAAAAAAAACCCTTGCAGCTCAGCTTAGCTGTCTTTATAAGTCTTTTTCAAACCCCATCCTTTGCAAGCATCCTGTTCTTTGTAAATTTCAGGAGCTGCTAGAACATTGAGAACTTCCTGAGGTCCCCACAGCAGCTGAAAAAAGCTGAGACATTTGTACTTGAGTAACCTCCACTTTTCTACAATTATCTCAAATTATAAATATATACACATTTCAACAGTCATACCATATTTTCTAAACAAAAGTGACCCCATTATCAGTTTCATTTCCATATATTGATTTACACATATTCTTATATTACCAGATGTAGATATGCAAGGGAGGAAAAACAGAAAGCAAGAGAAAAAACCAGAGAGACAGTGAGAAGCAAAGGATTGCAAGATTGTTCGGGTTGATCAAGTCCATAGTCTCACAGGAATATTTGGTTGCGCAACCAGACAGAAGAGACAGAAAAGGAAAGAATACAGATCCTTGCATTTACACACTTTCTCCAAAACAAATGGGACAGGGTCCTATTCTACCGTGTCACATGTACCTCCCTCTTTAAGAGGGAACCTGTTTTATTAAACAGGTTTCCAAAACTTTCTGTTCTCTACTGACATTTTCTACTTTCAGAAATTAAGCACATTTGAATCCATTTTTTTAACAGAACAGCAGAAAGTACAGTTCAAACCCATATATTATAGTTTTTTTTTCAACGTTCAGAACCTTCAGTTCCTGATCCGTATCCTGACAGAACATCAGCATTGCTATTCTCTTTACCAGATTTGTGAATCACAGAGAATTTAAATGGCTGCAGTGCCAGGTACCACCTTGTGATTCTGGAATTTTTATGTTTGCTTGCACGCATGTGCAAGAAACATAGTGCCATCATCTGAGTTTTTCAGAGGTGTGTCAGCATCTTCCAATTCAGTCAGTGTGTTTGCAGGCGTGGTCACAGTTCTCCAATCACTGCTGGAGCTGTCTATGACAGCAGTTGAAAATGCAGTGGCATACCAAAATGTGTGGGTGCCTAACAGTCCTTACACACGCCAGCTCTCCAAAGCACACCTTCATGGACTCCATGGGTTCTAATCCTCCAGAAAAAAAATACCTCAGCATTTGATGTGAAAACTCAGACTTTGTTGTATGTGTAATTCCAAGCGTTTTCTCTTACTAGACTCTGTCAATGTGAACTCCCCGCTGCTAAAACCTATGCAGACGAACTTGAGCGTACTGTACTACCTGCAGCTGAAGCAAGAACAGCCAGAATGCACAAAGGAGAACATACTGCTATGCATTTCAGCAGCAGCCAGTGGGGGAGGTTTTCATGACTGAAGCACTTTAATGCGCCTTTTAGTGCTGTCATATACACACCCCTGTGTGATAATTCACTGTACTGCACACTTAGTCTGGTAATGCAGCTTCAAAATATTTTTTTTTTTCTCTGAATTGCCGTGAGCTGGCATTTAGATAGAATCACACAGCTCTTTCTCAAATCAGATGCTCAATGACGTCACATCACCTTGTGACCCTAAACATCTTAGGGTTGGACATGTGCCCTAACAAAATAGCGAAAACTAGGTATAGAAAAAGAAAACACAAATTCAACCGTAGCTCTCAATCGAATCCACCCTTTTCTCTGGCGAATCTGAAGCTGCCTAACAGCTCACCCCTGGGTGCTCATGCACTCCCTCCACCCGCACAACATATGGCCAAAGGAGATGCTGTTGCATTTTATTTCAAAATTTCCTGATCCCGTTGCTGCCACCATACTGATACAGTAATTCTTTTTTATGGCTCGAAAACTGCTTGACATTAGCTGAATTATAAATGGCATCCCTGTTTGACGCTGTGGTGCGGAATATGGTGGTGCTCAAATTTTAAGCCAAGTATTACGTGCAGATATGTTGTTATTGACTCATGTCACTTACCATTTTATGCATCTATTGATTTTTTCAATTCACTTTTGCTGACAAATGTTGATCGCAGGGATTCTGGTGTCACAATTCAGTTCAGCGACGTGTAACATCTTAGTGCAGATGCTAAGTAACTGTTTTAAAATGCTGAAAAAGTTAACAGTCATGAAAATGCATGAACTTCTTTCTTCAGTGTCTGGAGCTGTAGTGGTGTTATTGGCAAGTGCATGTCCCTTTGCTCCAGATCTATCAGTGAGATGTCTATTCTGTGCAATGGACAGTGGCTGAATGTTATCAGCTGACAGTTTTCATTTCATTACCAACAGATAAATATTCAGGGCTTTGCAAATGCAACTTTGCTGGTAGCACAGTTTCATGCCCCCAAGTGTCTGTCATCAGTTAGTGGTTGTATCTTAACCGATGATCACCAAAAGTATGAAAAAGATTTGCCGCTGAGTAATGTAAATGCCAATCCACCTAAGCACCTTTAGGCTGCAAACAGAATTTGAACGTATAGGGATTCTGGACCGGTGTATCACTCCACGGCACAGCAACAGTTAATAAGTTTAAGCACATTCTCAGGACATTGTTTCACTTGCCCCCTCTCCCCACTACGATCCTGGTCACCTGAAATAAACCTGACATTTTAGTATCTGTTTTACATCTTGGCTCAGTTAGTCAATCAGCGCTGTAAGAATATAAATGGACATATAAATGGGGACTATAAGAACATGCCGTGGGTGCTTGTGCCTTAGTCCAGCTGTGCAACATCAGCCTGAAGCTCAGGTAGGGCTTACTGTCTACCACTTTGTTCACCCTCCCATGTACCTGTACCATTTCACATCCTCCCTTGCCTTAGTCCAGCTGTGCTACATCAGCCTGAAGCTCTGGTAGGGCTTACTGTCTACCACTTTGTTCACCCCCCACATGCCTGCACCATTTCACATCCTCCCTTGATCTACAGTGAGTGGATCCCTCTTTCATACGTCACATATGCACGCACAAAAAAACTTTAAAAATTAAGATACATTTATTATGTTTGCTTGCATGCATGTGCAAGAAACATAGTGCCATCATCCGAGATTTCGGAGGTGTGTCACCCCCTCTTCCAATTCAGTCAGTGTGTTGGCAGGCGGGGCCCCTGTAAGCCAGTGCATGCTGGAGCTGTCTATGACAAGCTCAAAATGCAGTGGCATACAGTTCAAAGGGGAACTACGCTGCCAGTGAGCAGCGATAAGATATCGCTTGCTCATGCGCAGCTCCCCACCACACATGCGCGATCCTTGCCCCCCTTGCAGCGCGCACACTGTATAGCCGATGGGGTGCCCAATCCCGTCGGCTGTGCTGCGCTCCCCCGGCCCCTCAAAGCCCTCCAAATGCCACACTAGGTGCCCACCCCAGCGTGGCAACTCAGGACTATAACCGGCGGAGTGCCCAATCCCCGTCGGCTCCACTGTCCTCACCCCCTCCCGAGTACTGGGTGCCACGCTGGGAGCCCACCCCAGCATGGCAATTGATGCTTTGGGCTGACGGGTGCCCAATCCCGTCGGCTGAGCAGCCCCAACCATCCTTGTGCCATGCTGGAGCCCACCCCAGCGTGGCAAATGTCCACGTCATCATTGGAAACAAAGAACACCTGTAAAGAAAAAACAGTCCCCGTAGTCTCCTGGCCCCCTCCACAACCCGCACCCACCCACTCGCACCCTGCCTCCCCACACCCCCACCCCATACGTCCTCCGGACCTTGGCGTGACGATCTTGATGGACCGGGAACATGTCTGCACTCTTCAAAGCCGACCGCAAACTGAGAAATGCTGGTAAGCTGTATAATGGGCTAGACACTCTGGATACAGAAGTTGATACCAGCCATTTACAGAAGAAAGGGTTCTGAAAGAACTCTTAAAACTGAAGGTGGACAAAGCAATGGGCCTGATGGATTCATCCCAGAATTATAAAAGAACTAAGGGTAGAATTAGCGACACCACTGACTACCCTGTTTAACAAATCATGGGAGGATGGGGTGGTACCCGAGGACTGGAGGAGGGCAGATGTGATTCCGTTTCACAAAGTCGAACAAGGCAGAAGCAGGAAACTACAGACCTGTTGGTTTAACCTCAGTGGTAGGGAAAATGATGGAATCACTTCTGAAGGAAAGAATTGTCAGTGTCTAGAGGCCAGAGGGCACAGGACCCAAGGCAGCATGGATTCACAGCAGGAAGGTCATGCCAGACAAATCTGATAGATTTCTTTGACTGGGTGACCAAAGTAGTAGATCAGGAGGGGCTGTGGACATGGCCTACCTAGACTTTAGCAAGGCATTTGACACAGTCCCACACAAAGATTAATATACAAGTTAGCTAGCCTGGGGTGGGTCCCAAGATGACAGCCTGGGTAAAAAATTGGCTGGAGAATAGGACACAGAAGTAATAGTAAATGGAGTCCACTCTGAAGAAAGAGGGTTACTAGTGGGGTACTAGGGGTTCAGTATTAGGACGGTCCTCTTCAATGTCTTTATAGCGACATTGCAGAGGGACTGGAAGGAAAAAGTATGTCTCTTTGCAGATGACACAAAGATCTGCAACAGAGTTGATGCACAAGGTGGGGTGGAAAGGATGAAAAGGGACTTGGCAAGGTTAGAGGAATGGTCAAATGTATGCAGCTTAGATTCAATGCTAAGAAGTGCAAGGTAATGCACCTGGAAACAAAAACCAGGGAAGAGTACCCAATGGGGGTGGATACTAACAACAACAAAAATGGAAAGGGACCTGGGGTAGTCATATCAGATGACCTAAAGGTGGGCAAGCAATGTGAGAGGGGCAGCAAGGAGGCTGGGGGATACTGGGATGCATAGGAGAGGCATCACCAGTAGAAGACAGGAGTTATTATCCTCTGTACAGACAGCTGGTCAGACCCCATCTGGAGTACTGCGTGCAGTTCTGGAGACCCAGTCTTCGCAAAGACATAGACAGGATGGAAGCTGTCCAGAGGAGGCAACTAAAATGGTGCAGGGTCTGCACCGGAAGACATATGAAGAGAGACTTAAGGAGCTTAATATGTATAGCCTCGAGAGAAAGGAGGAGGGGGGACATGATAAAACTTTCAAGTACCTCAAGGGAATCCAACAAAGTCCAAGAGGGTAGCATCTTTCAAAAAGAGGTGTGCAAGAACAAGGGCACAATTTGAGAAGATAGAGGGGCTCAGAGGTAATTTAAAGTATTTTTTCACAGAGAGGGTTGTGGATGCATGGAGCAGGCCTTCCGGAGGAAAGTTGTGGAGTCAAAAACAGTGGTGGAATTCAAGCATGCATGGGACAGTCATAAGGTAATTCTAGGGGCTGGGGGTAGGAAGAAGTAGGCTGCTGGTTAACTAGGATCTGCAGCTTATCCAGTAGGCAGGGAAATGGACAGACTGGGTGGGCCAAGCGGTCCTTATCTGCCGTCAAATTCTGTTTCTATGTTTATAGGGGGTTTTCAACTTTGTTGCATATCTCAGGCATTTTGGAATTTTTGCACAATTTTCAACATGGGGTTTGGGACCCCTTCTCATGAATAATGTGTCACTGCCATGGGTTAGCCGAGAGCCCAAAGGGTGATTCAGCGCGGTGACTGCAATCACCCCGCTGAGCCAGTGCCGCCATGTTCTTGATATCATTCTGAGAAGAGTCTAAACTTCCCATAGATAAAAAATAACTGTTCTGGTGTCGTTGCGCGGTTCCTACGCCCAGGCTAGTAAGTTACATAATTTTCAATATTTTCACTCCAGATTTTCAACATTGCCATTTTACCACCTTCTTATGAGCAGTACAGCTGTCATTTTCACATCTCACCCAAAATGTGTTTCCGTCATACAGCGCTAATGGCGCAGTCGGTGTGCAAAATCAATGTACGGGATAAATTAAGAAATCACAGTGAAACTGTTCATGAGCAAAGGTCTTAAAATGGCTATGTTGAAAATTTGGTGAAAAAATTCCAAAATGACTGTTTTACGAGTTGTACAGTTCCTACGCACGCTCTGAAGTTCGCGAATTTTCAATATTTTCACTCCAGATTTTCAACATTGCCATTTTACCACACCTTCTTATGAGTAGTACAGCTGTCATTTTCACATCTCACCCAAATGTGTTTCCGGCCAAGGAAGCAATGGCTAGTCGGTGTGCAAAATCAATGGACGGGACAAATTAAGAAAATCACAGTGACACTGTTCATGAGCAGAGGTCTTAAAATGGCTATGTTGAAAATTTGATGAAAAAAATTCTAAAAATGACTGTTTTACGAGCATGCGTTGCACAGTCCCTATGCATGCTAAGTAAGTTTGCAAATTTAATATTTTCTACCCAGATTTTCAACATTGCCATTTTATTACACTTCCTTCTGAACAGTACAGCTGCAATTTTTCATATGTTGCCCAAATGTGTTTTCCGACATGTAGCGCACAATGGTGCTGTTGGTGTGCGAAAGCAATGTTTAGGACAGATTAAGAAAATCACAGTTACACTGTTCATGAGCAGAGGTCTTAAAATGGCTATGTTGAAAATTTGGTGACAAAAGTCCATAAAATGACCGTGTTACGAGTGAGCATTGCGCAGTTTCCACGCACCCTCGTTAGTTCATGACTTTGTAATATTTTCAGTCCAGCACCCTCTCCAGAAATTTTCAGGGGTACAAATTAA